>CACSLK010023397.1:9599887-9621216 GCA_902706635.1 Striga hermonthica
TTTCGAGCTTTTGACTCTGTTTCTCTTCCAAGTGCGTGTAAGAGTGGGTATTTAGTCTTAAACCCATTACTTCGTATATCTTTATTTGCTCTTTGAGGAAATTGATATTGTTCTTGTGTTATTTGGAGGAAAAGATTGTTGCTTTAGATCACGAATGCTTGACTAAGTGCGACTAGGAGATGAATGCTTACTCGTTTTGTGCTAGAGTGTGATTTATCTACCTAGAGTTTAGCTAGCATGACAATGTTAT
Organism: Striga hermonthica; assembly: GCA_902706635.1. Lineage (NCBI taxonomy): Eukaryota > Viridiplantae > Streptophyta > Magnoliopsida > Lamiales > Orobanchaceae > Striga > Striga hermonthica. The sequence continues at coordinate 9,600,138 of CACSLK010023397.1, forward strand.
GTGATTACCATCCCGTTGCGTTTATGACTTGAGATTCCGATGGTTTAGGTTGCGAATTGCTCGTCTTTTGATCTTGCTTTCAATTAGTCGCTCGTTGTTAAGTGCTCGTTAGTGTTAATCAACTTCCAAATCGATTGCTTAGAATGTTTAGGACTTTATTTTCCCTTTTTGTGATTTTGGACGATCATCTAGTAGACGAAGCTCCGAATAGCCTTCCTTCGAGATCGACCCGAGTCGGGTAGCGGGTAGCTCGGTTACCACATGCCCATCAAAAATATACTTAACAATGATTTTACCAGAGGGAAGAAGGACTTTATATCCTTTGTGACTAGGACTGTAACCACGAAACACTGATGCTAGACTTTTAGGCTGAAGTTTGTTTTGGTTATATGGTTTAAGAAGAGGAAAACAAAGACAACCAAAACTTTTTAAGAAGGTGTAATCAGGTTTGGTATGAGTTAGGATTTCCAAAGGAGACTTGAGATGCAGAACCTTTTGAGGAGTTCTGTTTATAAGATAAACTGCACTAGAAAAAGCTTCATCCCAGAATTTTGAAGGAACATGAGACTGAAAAAGCAAGGATAAGCCAACTTGCACAATGTGTCTATGCTTTCTTTCAGCTAAACCATTCTGTTCTGGTGTATATGGACATGAAATTTTAGAGTTTATGCCATGCTCAGCCAAGAAAGATTTAAGAGCAAGAAATTCACCACCACCATCACATTGTAGTGTTCTAATGGAACTGCCAAACTGAGTTTTTATAAGAGCACAAAAGTGAATAAAAGCTGCTTTAGTATCTGATTTGTTCTTAAGCAAGTAGAACCATACAAACCTAGTACTATGATCAATGAAACTTACATAGTACCTAAAACCTTTGTGAGATGTGGTAGGTGCAGGTCCCCATAGGTCACTGTGAACAAGGTCAAAAGGTTTATAATTTTGGTTTTCTGAATCTGAAATGGCAGTTTATGGAATTTAGACTCCATGCACACGTTGCAAAACAAGGATCTTTTATTATCAAGAAAGGGAACATCACAGTGCTGCAATGCAGTTTTTACAATGTCAAATGAAGGATGTCCTAGCCTGTTATGCCAAATTTCCAAAGTCTCAGCATTCTTAAGAGAAACTGCATTACAACTTGATTGAAAAGGAAAAACTTGACTACTACTAGGGCATGAAAACTTGGAATGACCATCATCAGTGTTGAGAGCTGAAAACAATAGAGTCCATCTCTAAGAGTTCCTTGAAGCAGTGTTGATCCTGTCTTGAGGTCCTTCACAAAGCATAAAGATGGATGAAATTCAAAGTAAACTTGGTTATCGTTTGCAAATTTAGAGACACTTAGGAGATTTCTGGTGATATGAGGGACATGTAACAGGTTATTAACAAGGAAAGCAGAAGGATAAATGGGATTAGGACTTTTCATCATTGAACTACCTATATGAACAATATGCATACATGTCACATTTGCTGTTTGAACTTTCTCATTGCCTTGATATTCTGAGGCAATGTTTAAGTTGTTGAATTCATTGGTGAGGTGGTGAGTAGACCCTGAATCTGGGTACCAGAAAAGATCCTGTGATCCATCTTCACTATTGCTGCCAATGCTTGCAATATTGGCAGAAAAACCTCCATTTCCTTGCTGGCCTTGTTGATTTGTGTGGCTTTGAGTTCTTCCAGTGAAATTCATGTCAAACCTGAAGTAGCATTTGTCTGCTGTGTGATTGTTATATCCACATATCTGACATCTTGGTCTATTTGCACCAAAGGTACCTCTACCACCTCTACCTCTATATCCTCCAAGCCTGCCTTGTCCTCTTCCTCTAAATGACTGAGTAAAAGTGTTTGACCTGCCTCTCATAGAATTTGAACCTCTGCCTCTGCCAAATGTGTGAGTGACCATGTTAGCAGCAAGAATAGGACCATCTCCTTCATTTGCAACCTCAGCACTTTCAAGCCTACTTTCAAAGCTCAGGAGAATAGAGTAGGCTTCCATCATGGGACATTTTTCAGATCTTGATGTCAAGGTGACAACCACTGGGTTGTATTCAGCTCCTAATCCTGCTAACAGATGCAAAAGTTGGTCAGATTCACTTAGCTTCTGTCCAGCTGCAGTCAAAAGATCACAAAGCCCTTTCACTTTGTTAAAATACTCCCTCATTTTCATAGATCCTTTCTTCAGTGTCTGTAGTTCAAGATTCAGCTGCATTTGTTTGGCTAGACTGTGACTAGCAAACCCAGATCTTAGTGAATCCCAGATTTCCTTGGAGATGTTAAACCCAACAACAGAAATAAGAACATTCTCTAAGAGAGATGATAAAAGCCAGGAAGCAATAAGTTGAACTTGCTTGACCCATTGGAGGTAGTCTTTGTTGACTATAGGCTGGCCATTACTTGGATCTGTGCTCAGTTTATCTGGAGCTGGTGTTTCACCATTGACAAATCCAAGAAGCCCATATCCTCTAAGTGTAGTGAGAATCTGCTGTTCCCAAATCAGAAAATTATTATCATTTAACTTGACTGAGACTAGTTGGCTTTGAACATGAATGGTAGAGTCTCCTTGAGATCCGGCCATTAAAGCAAAACGTAGATGAAAAGAGAAAGAGGACAGAGATGAAGATGGATCAGAGACAGGCTTTTACACCTGCTCTGATACCATAATAGAAAGAGGATCGACTTTCATGAAAAATAAAGATCAAGAATTAATGCTATTTCATTGATGTGGTAAGGTCACAGTTTTCAAGCTCTGCAACTACTATTCTCTATACACAGAAATGGTATATATGCATGTGTAACAATATCAGATCCTAAGAGATAAGATTTCAACGTGCTGCAACATCATTGGCTAAGGACAACTCATCTAGGGTTTTGGAATTGCTTTTGACAGCTTTCTTGGCCTGCAAGCTCCCAGCTCCACTGCAGCTCTTCTTTGTTACTTTTTCCACATCAGCATGCCAGCTCGACTTCTCTCTTTCAGTTGTTGTGGTTCTTGCTTGGTCAAACATGCTTACGTGTGCATGGCCTTCAATAGAAAACACAGACACAACACTACAAAATAAAAACAATCACAAACTGAAAGATCCCAAAAAGATAATGCCCAGTGAGAAAATGATCCCAACAAGGTAATAAAGTACTCACTCGAGAGAAAACAGAGGACAAAAGCCCAATCCAAAAACAAAGACCTACAAACAGATAAACACTAAACAAAACAAAACATAAACACAACACGAAACTAAACAATACAAAACAAAACAAGCCCTTCACAAGTAGCAAGACCAAGCGTAGCCAACGGAACGAAGTCGACTCAAAGAGAATCCCACAGCCAAAGAGGACCTACTCTGAAACTGCCCCACACCAACTTGGTGGCCTAGCGAAATCGAAATCCAAGCTTCGGAACATCAACCAAGTCAGACTTGAACCACAACCACAACACATAACCTCCCAAGAACCTCCACTTGACCGAAACCCTCTAACACCACTAGTTAGTCTGATAGTACCCGGTGTATCCCCCGTCACTCAGAATGAGGGCAGGTGAGAGAGCAAGAAGATGTCGAAGCAGCAGCCTCCTCGACCCTCGAACCACCAAGAACCCCCATGATCCTCTACCCACCATGGCCCATCCCGTCCAACACCACTGGCTGGAAGACGAGGCACTGGTCCTCCCTAACCCAACGCCAGAGTAAAAGGGGGAAAGACCGAGAACCGCGGCGAAGCCTTGGCCGCCCAACATTGACACTGCCAAACGACCAAGGCACCACCCACCCGATCGAATCACACCTCGACCACCATCTCCATAACCCAGAAAGCCGATGACAAGTGCTCGCGAGATGCGCCAGAGGACATCCGTTGAAATCAGAAGCGAATCTAAGCAAGACGGTCATGGGAGGCGCGATTAAGCAAGAGAGGGCCAAGCAGCCGACGACCGACCGCCAGGACCGGCTCAATCGCCGCTGAAGAAAGCTGACCGGCGCAGATGTAGAAGTTGTCGAGAGATAAGGAGAAGGGGATTATGGATACGAGAGAGACGAGGATATCTCTTTTGATAAGTTATTAAATTATCAGACTTAATTTTTGTATTAGAAAATTGTACATCAGGAATATTTTTTTTTTCTTCAAAGTATTAAGTTCCATAGCATACATCATGCATGTTTGATTTTTCTTCAAAACTATAAGTAACATACTTGTTACACAAACCACCACTTTTTTTTTTTTGTTTTGTTTTTTTTTTTCATATCAATCACATAATGTTGATTAGTTGCATGCTTCCACTTATTCGTGTTCTTTTAACAAAATTTTTCATAAATATGTGAGACAAATATATACCATGAAGTCATCTTATGTTATTTGAACTAAACAAAATATACCTAATATAATTTTACTTACTCATTTATCAGTTGTTTTTAGTTTATTTATTATACTAGTACAACACCCGTGTATTACACGGGTGCTTGTTGAAAATTATTCTTATATTTTAAAATTAATGAGTAAACTATATTAAAGTTTACTTTTAAAAAAAAATATATTACTCTATATTTTAGAATGATATGTGTTACTTATGACTTACATGTATTGACTTACATGTGTTATATTATAATAGTTTTTATAACTTATATCATATAACTACTTGAAATATAAATATATTAGTTGATAAATAATTTTATATTTCTAATTAATATTAACAATAATTTTATTATTGTTATAAGATAAATATAAATTATTTTTTTATATATACAATATGGATGTTAAATCGAAGCTCATCAAAAGAAGATTAATTTGATATATTACATATGTAAAACTGATAAAAAATACAAAAGTTATTAACTTTTAAAATATATATACAATTTAATAGTTATAATAAGAAATGATATTAAAATACAATTAATACATTTAATATGACCATAAATAATCAACATATTTATAGTAATCCGAACCTAATTATTTTTTGGTTTGGAATTAAATGAAAATTTACACAAGCCTAATAACGAAGCATGTAATTTTGCCACATAGGATTCCGAAGCAACACAAGCAGCCACGTAGGCTCAGCGCGTTCTGTATTAATATATAGGGGGAGGGGATTTGTATTATTTATAACAAATGTAGTATATATGTAAATAAATAAACACATAGTTATATGTATTTTTTTTTCATTTAGTTATTTTTGAATCTATTAATGTTTGTTTTAATCTTTTCACATGTTATATTGAAACTAGTAAAATCGTTTCACATACTTGAACATATTTTAGTTTTCATAGATAGAAATAATTTTTTATATTATATTTGGAGGAAATTTAGTTCATCATTATACATAAATAGCATCTAAAAAAGATGTTACTTAGTTTCATTATTTCATCGTTGACAAGTACACTCACACATGGAATGACACATGCATCTTTTAGATTGTTTTTCCTCCATGTCAATTTCTAATTTCACTTTCCTACATTGGTTATGCAAAAGTCAACGTCAGTTCAAATAAAAAGTTTCTTTTATTTTAATGTTTATAAAAGTTTCCATTTATTTATTTTTTTTTTGGTACAAAAAAAAGAGGCCGGAGGCCTATGCTAGAACTTGTCGGGGATATGACACCCCAATAATATCATGATTCAACCATGTGCCCAGCCCATCAGGCGGCTCTGAGACTCGATGTAGCCCGATCGGTAAGGAGGCCGCTAAGCTTGCCATATGATCAGCCGCAAAGTTCGCTTCTCTATGGACATATTGCACTCGAACAGCCCAATTTCTGTGGATTAACCCACGAATGGCCTGAATCATTGATGCATGCACTGCACGCACCCCATCCACACGAGAGACCATTTGGAGAACGCATTGACTATCAATCTCCGCAATAACTCGCCGAAATCCCAATTCCCACGCCAAAAGAAGTCCTTGAAAGAGACCCCATAGCTCAGCACCAGTAATAGTACATGACCCAATATTCATAAGAAAGCCCTCGATCCAGCATCCCATATCGTCTCGAATCAGCCCCCCGCACTACTCAACCCCGACCGTTTATCAAAGGCACTGTCGGTATTCACTTTTATCCATCCCGATACCGGAGGAGCCCATCGAATCAAGCGGGTGACGTAAGATGGTGCTCCGACTTTCAAATATGCCGCTGCAGCTCTTGTGTAGTTTTCCACAAAATTCTGAATTTCCACTCGCCTAGCTACACAGCTTACAGTTTTGTGCCGAAAAATCCTCTCATTTCTCCCTGTCCATAATCTCCATACCGCTACCGCAAACATACTGTTCCATTTGTCCGTTGTGCCCATACGATGCTTTGACAGGTTCTCTCTTACCCATAACTTGAGTGGCTGTTGGAAGAAAGAATTATCTGTAGCAGATGGTACAAGAATCTTCCATACAGCCTTTGCAATTGAACAGTCCCTCAACACGTGGACCAAAGTCTCACGGCAGCCACAGTGGTCACATGCCTCAGAACCCGAAATATGCCTACGTACCTGCTGGACATTTGTGAGAAGACGGTCCCGCACCGCCAACCCCAAGAAAGTTCGGGCCTTTTGGGGAGCAGGTACTCGCCAAATTAGACGCCAAAGTGGACGGTCTTGATCTCTCGAATTCGAAGAAGAATCTCGATAGGCTGACTTCGTGGAGAAGCGACCATCATCTGAAGGCCCCCAAATTATTTTGTCTTCCTCCGCCGTCATTTGTGGTGGCAGCACTCCTGCAATAAGAAGAATCACTGAAGACGGCAGAACGCCATGGAAATCCCCCCATTTCCAGTTCCCATCACTATCCACCATTTCAGCTACCTTCGCATTGATATGCGCTATCTGATTGGGGTTTTGAATGTGCCTGAGTAGTGGACCGTCGGCACCCAGCCACGAGTCTAGCCAAAATCGGATTCTCAGCCCATTCCCGATGACCCACCGAACTCCGCTTACCACACGAGTCCATACCGTACGGATTGCACGAGACAACGGTGAAACCAGCTGCCAATGGGTTGATTCTAGGTCCTCCGAAAAATTAACTGCATATTTTGCTCTCAGCACACGCACCCATAAGGCCTCCGGCTTCGTCAATAATCCCCAGCCCACTTTCATTAAAAAAGTCGTGTTCATCTGTCGGAGATTTTTAATCCCCAGGCCCCCGTCGTCTTTCGGTTTACACACATCCTTCCAAGCAACTAAATGTACTTTTTTCTGGTCGCGGGTCCCACCCCACACAAAGGCACGGCTCCGTCTCTCAATCCCATCAGTCACAGCACATGGTAGCATCGTCGACTGCATAGTGTAGTAGGGTAACGTAGTCAAAACTGATTGAGTGAGGGTCACCCGTCCGGCTAAGGATAGGGATTTCATTCTCCATCCCGCTAGTCGCTCTTTTGTCCGTTCCAGAATATGATTGTACGTATTGCTCGTCACTCTTCCATGGATGATAGGCACCCCTAAATATTTACCCAAGTTGTCCGTAGGGCTGAACCTTAGCCTTCCCGCCAATCGAGTTCGCTCCGTTGCACCACATTCTTCGAGAAGAAAACTCGAGTCTTCTCCTCACTCACTCTCAAGCCCGACTTGGAGCAGAAGCTATCAAGGACGAACTTAAGGACTGTAGCTTGCCCGTCTGAAGCCTCCAAGAAAAGGACCAAATCATCTGCGAACATTAAAAAGGGCACTTTAACGACCCCTCTTCCAACTGAGATTGGGCGCCAATGTAGACGTTCAACCGATTCACAAATCCTTTGTGCCAATCTTTCCATACAAAGTACAAAAATATACGGTGACATAGGGTCCCCCTGTCTTATTCCCCTTGAGGGCCTAAACTCGTCTCCAGTCGTCCCATTCCACAGTACATTCATTGAGGCCGAACTTACGCAAGCCATGATTGTCGTAACGAATTTATCTGGGAATCCGGCTAGCCTGAAGGTTTCTTCAATGAAGTCCCATCGAAGGTAGTCATATGCTTTTTCTAGGTCCACCTTGATAACCATGTATCCCCGCGGCCCCCGTGTTCTACGCATAGAGTGGATGAGCTCTTGGGCAATAATGATGTTATCCGTTATCTGTCTACCCGGAACAAAGCTGGCTTGGGCTGGGTGCACTAGGCCCGGGAGTGTGTCCTTCATACGGTTCACTAATACTTTAGTGAACATTTTATAAATAACATTGAGCAAACTTATAGGCCGGAATTGCTTAATCGTGGTCGGGTGCTCAACCTTCGGGATAAGGACGAGTAAGGTTCGGTTCACGTTCTCTGGTACAACTCCATCGTGCCACATTTGGTTAATTTGCGCACAAGCTGCTGGACCCACGATTGTCCAATTTTTTTGAAAAAATAGTGCGTGTAATCCATCCATTCCTGGGGATTTCAATGGTCCCATGCTATGAAGGGCCGAAGAAATTTCTTCCTCTGATATATCCGCATCCATATCGGTCATGGTATTGTCACGACATCTCGGGAATAGATTGCTCCACTCCGTATCCGGCATAGGGGTCGGCCCGATAGTATAAATAGCAGTTAAAAATTATGTAGCTAATTTGCGGATAGACGTTTGGTCTGTAATTCGTCGGCCTGCTTCATCCGTTAACTCGTGAATTTTTCCACGACGCCGTCGATGTTTTATTTGACGGTGGTAAAAGGACGTGTTCCTGTCCCCCAAAAAGGACCAATCTCTGTTAGACTTTTGCATCAATAGTAGTTCTTCCTGCAAGATAACTTCCTCAAGCTCCGCCCTGAGTTGTTTCTCTAATTGCACCAGCCGGTTTGTGACATAGAAAAGTTGGCAGCGCTGGATCCCTCCAATTCGGGCCAGTAGGGTGCGCTTCCGCCGGAAAATATTAGCAAATACCTGGACGCTCCACTCCGTGACCCTGGTTGTAAATTGAGTCGCGGCCTCCTCATAGCCGAAGGCTGGCTTTCACGTTTCCTTTAGCAAATCGTGAAATTCCGGGTGGAGAAGCCAAGCAGCGATGAACCGGAAGGGTTTTGGCCCACGGGGCGCTATACTGGTCCTACCAAAACTCAAATGAAGAGGCGAGTGGTCGGATTGTACTCTCGGGAGGAGGCGGGACCGTCCCATCTCGAATTTCTCCATCCAAGATATGTTAGCGATGAATCTATCAAGTTTTTCGGCCACTCTCCCTTGTCGAGTGTCACGGACCCATGTGACAATGTGTCCGTCCGTTGTCACCTCCTGAAGACTATGATTAAAAATCCAATTCGCGAAGTCCTGGCTTAAGTTGCAATGTCTCGACGACCCTCCAATCTTCTCAGACCTCCTTAGCAAGCAATTAAAGTCACCTCCAATCACCCATGGTTCTGATATCCGGGATGCCATGTCATTCAACTCGGCCCACAAAATCCTTCGTCCCATTGCGTTGGGGCTAGCATACACGAAGGACATTAGGCACCCCACATCATGTCTGGTAATCCGAGTATGTACCACTTGACGCGAGTAGGACACTACTTCAATCTGGACCTCATCAGTCCACAATATCCATATTCCACCAGAAAAACCTTGAGCTTCGACTCGAAAAGAGTTCGCAAACTTGTTATACCGCACAAAGTTGTCTGCGAGACTTCCACTAATCCGTGGTTCGAAAAAAGCCACTACATCGGGTTTATGCTGTTGCATAAGGGTTGAGAAAGCTCCCCGAAAATCAGGCGAACCCGCACCCTGAACATTCCAAGTGACGATATTCATGAGGAATACAAAACGATGCGATAAATATACGACCTACTTAATCCAGGCTTTGGACAACCGTGTCCAAGCACCCATCCAAGCACATTTTTTCTACGGGACCCTCACATGCGTCATCATGCGAAGTATGATCCTCTTGCCATGGCTCCTGTCGATGGATGTCATGTTCCCCCTCCTTCATGAATATATCTTCAGTTGGGTCCAGACTGGTGGGGGGAATGTTTTTTTTACGTAGGTTCGGGGTGTCGGGATTCTCAGCAATGGAGAAAGCTTGGTGTTTGAGAGGGTCTAAACCTGCACCTACTGGGATATGATTTGCAAATGACTGAGTTGTACCTGATGTTTCTGGCCCTTCCCTATTCACATACACATCATGAACTGAACTATGTCCATTCGCTCGTGTCTGAGCCTCTTTTTTCACGCGCTATGTACTCTCAATGGTCTGAAAATTCGGCCCTTGCACTTGTATCACGCCCGCATTCTGATTTCCCATAATGGCCTTGCCACGGTTCTTATTCCTGCTCTTTACTTGACGTCATTCTCACTCTCCCTGTTCCACCACACTATTTTTGGGTGTTGTAAATTCTGCTCCCTTCAATATGGTGGATGGTGCACCGAACTCAAAGGTAGCGTTGGTGTCCTTAGATCCTTCATCGTCAAGAATCTCGAATCTGGAGCCCAGGCCCATGGACTGGCGTGGATTCCTCGTTGTTTGTGTCTTCTCGGGACCCTTGTCGCGCCTAGTGTATGGTTGACGTTGTCTCTGTGGAACCTGAATCCACGGTCCGTACATCATCTCCGAATTTCCGTTCTCGGGCCTCGTCTTACTCGCCGAGGTTCCTTCCCCATCGATGGCTGTCTTGCGATTTGTATCCGATGGACTGCCTTTAGGTTCCTCCTGGGCTTGTGTCGTCGGTTTGTAGAGACAACTATGGCTAGAGTGTCCAACTCTCCCACAGTGAAAACAAATCGTAGGTAAATTCTCGTAAATCACTCGTTGGATTTTCCCATTGATAGTAAAATTCACACAGAGTGGCTTTGTTAAGTCCACCATAATCGCAAGTCGGGCATATTTCCCACGAGTAAGTGCTGCAGTCTGTTGATCAATCTTAACCACCTTGCCCACAATTCCACCAATCGTACGAAATATCTTCTGGTGGTACAGATGTGCCGGCAATCTCGGAAGCCGGATCCACGCTACCGTAGAGGTTAACTCCTCATTCAGTGCATCAAATTCTAACGTCCATGGTTGTACGTGCATGTAGCTACTTCCAACAACATACGGTCCTCCTGTAAGGACCTTAACTGTATCCTCATGAATGCGAAAGTGGATCAGATAAAGACCATTTTCAAGGTCCATCATGTTACACCCGACCATGAAGGGCCACATTTTGGTTAGCCGGTTATATAGCGACGCCATAGTGAGCGACTCGTCAAACGGTTTCACTACGACCACATTCTTCCATTCCTTGTGAATTTTATCAAAAAAGCCCTGCTCAATGCGAACATCCGGTAAAGGGCGGGCGAGATCCAAAAACACATCCTCCTCCTCATCGGTGTCCCTTCCTTCATCCTCATCATCAGAGAGTAAATCCACATGATTACGCTGTTTAGACACCATATCCCGAAAGGACCATTTCGAAGGTTGAAACCCCTGAGCTTTAGTATGAGATGGAGACCCTTGGGGTGGGGGGGACTGTCGCTCCAGTGAATCTCCGGCCCGTTTGAGGGTTTTAGGTCGCTTGGCTGCCAGTAGTTCAATGCGGTTCAAAGCCGGGAACTCCGAATTATGATGTTGAGAGTCTCCGGGATCAAAGGTCGCCGTTCCGGCGTGACTTGTTGGAAAGGGGTTGACTGCTAATCCGGTCATTAGGGTTTTTTTTTTTCTTAACAAATTTTGGCCGATGAGACTTGCTTTTTTCAAAGTAGCGCCTATGTTCGTTACTTTAAGTTCATTTATAATAAGTTTCCATTTATTTTAATGTTTATAAAAGTTTCAATATACATCAAAAGTATATTATTTTTCTTCAAAACATTATGTTACATAGTATACATCATGAGTATTTTATTTCCTTCGAAACAATAAGTAACATATTTGTTACACAGACCACCATTTTATTAATTTATTTATTTTCATATCACATAATGTTGATTAAATTCATGCTTACACTTATACTAGTACAACACCCGTGTATTACACGGGTGCTTGTTAAAAAATTATTCTTAAATTTTAAATTTAATGAGAAAACTATATTAAATTTAGTTTACGTTTTTACAAAAAAAATATATAAATATATTTTAGAATGATATGTGTTACTTAGACATGTATTATATTATTTTATATTAGTTTTTATAAATTATATCATATAATTACTTGAAATATAAATATATTAGTTGATAAATAATTTTATTTTTCTAATTAATATAAAATAATTTTATTATTGTTATAAAGATAAATATAAATTAATTTTTTTATACATGCAATATGGATGTTAAATCGAAACTCATCAAAAGAAGATTAATATGATATATTACATATGTAAAACTGATAAAAAATACAAAAGTTATTAACTGTTAAAATATATATACAATTCAATAGTTATAATCAGGAATGATATTAAAATACAATTAATACATGTAATATGACCATAAATAATCAACATATTTATGATATTCCGAACCTATTTTTTTTTTTTTTGGATTTAAATTAAAATTTACCCAAGCCTAATAACGAAGCATGTAATTTTACCACGTAGGATTCCGAAGCACGAGAAGCAGCCACGTAGGCTCAGCGTGTTCTGAATTAATATATAGGGGGAGGGGGGATTAGTGTTCATTCTTTCAACAAAATTCATCAAAAATATGTGAGACCAATATATATCACGAAATCATCTTATGTTATTTGGACTAAATAAAATATATCTAATATACATCTGTTTATTAATTTGATCAAATGTTTTTAGTTGATTTGTTATTTTTGAATTATTATAACAAATGCAGTATATATGGAAATAAATAAACACATACTTATATACTATTTTTGTTCATTTAGTTATTTTTGAATCTATTAATATTTGTGTTAATTTTGGTTCACATGTTATTTTAGAACTAGTAAAATCGGTTCACATACTTGAACATATATTTTAGTTTTACATAGTAAGAAATAGCTTTTCTATTTTATATGAGGAGGAAATTAATTTTATTATTTTACGTAAAACGAGTATATAAAAATATCAGTAATAAAAATATTTACTAATAAAAATATTTACTTAGTTTCATTATTTCGTCGTTGACAAGTACATTCACGCATGGAATGTCATACACATCTTTTAGATTGTTTTACCTCCTTATCAAATTCTACATTTTGCCTTTTTACATTGGTTATACAAAAGTTTTAAATAAAAGTTTCTTTTATTTTAATGTTTATAAAATTTTTGAATTTTTTATTAATATTTTTTATTTATGTTATTAATTTTTCTGACTTACTTTTTTTTGTTTGAAAAAGAATACATCCTGAATATTTTATTTTTCTTCAAACGATAATTACAAATTCAAATAATCATGAATATTTTATTTCTCCTCAATACAATAAGTAACAATAAGTAATATTTTTTACCTTAGTAAATAACAATTATTTACTGTCTGATTCTTCGTCAGAGTCCTTGTTATCAGCGATGGCTGCCGAGATGTCGGGTGTTGGTGGTCGGTGTAGTGCAGCGTCTGTGGGTAGTCGTGGTTGGGGTCGCTGCGGCATGGCTATTTTGGGACGTCTCTTTTCTCCAGGTTCAGCGGCGGCTTCTCTGCGGTTCGTTGGTTCTGTCGGAGTTGACTCTTGACTTCCGGTTGCAGGTATTTCGGTGAAGCTGAGGCGATGGGAAGTGGTTCGTCTTAGGGCTAGGAGAAGAGTCGGTCGTCCATTCGGGTTGTTTCAAAGTGGACACGCTGGGTTGCTTCGTACCTTTTACCCCTCTTGTGTAGTTGACTTTGTCGCCGAGGGAGGCCGGCACTCTCTGTAATCGGCTAGTGGTGTTATACGGTTTTGGGGTGGTGTAGGACTACGCTAGTGGTGTTAGCCGGTTGAGGGGTAAACGGTTTTGGAGTGGTGTCGGACTAGGCTAGTGGTGTTAGCCGGTTAAGGGGCGGTTGCGACTTTCTACGGCAGGAGTACAAATCGATTTTTCGAATTGTTTTTTAGGCTTGGGTCTTCGTCTTTGCTAGGCATTAGGCAGTGGCGGGCGAGGTTCCTGCGCTTCGAATCTCTCCTCATACTCGGCTTTGTATGTGTCAAACTCGGATGTCTCTGCAGAGAGAGGGTTATTTCTGTTTTGTATTTTTTTGTAGTGCTTTGCTTTTGATTTGTATGGTTTGTTTGTTCCGTCTTGTGTTTTTTGGTTTAAGCCGTTGGCCTCTGTGAGCCTGACTGTGACCTTATTAATCTGTTGGGATCCCACACTCAGGCATTACCCTGTTGGGGTCGTTTTTTTTTTCTGTCTCTCTTTTCATTCTCCCTTTGGGAGCGTTCAGTGTCGGTTGTGTTTTGTGTTTCTAGAGTATTAGTATTACCACGTTGGGTTGATTCTAGGCGGTCTTTTGACCTGTCCTCCTATTTTATTTAGTTGTTTTGTCTGTATTTAGCTGGTGGTTGTACTTTTGAATATTTGTGCCCATTTATATAATACCTCTATCGTTTCAGGAAAAACAAATAACAATTATTTTCTTAAACATTATCTCGTTAAATACTTTATTTTCAACCTAAAATACACAAAATGCTATAAGATATTATAGTCGCACATCCAAATGAACAGCATAATTAACGATTATGCAATATTATTTTTCAGATATATACCAGCATATATCTAGACCGGACACATAATTTAAGATTATGCAAAAATGTTTTGCATATCCAAATCAGACGCCACGTAATAGAAGCAATTTTTAAATTTTTAAATTTCTCCCATTGCCCTAGATCCCTTTTTTTCGCCAGAGCTCTTCCTTCAAATTCACCGTCGATTCGCCTTCCTTAGCGGCAACAAAGCATTAGTTAGTGGTCGTCCTTGAGTGCTCTGCCTCATCCCTGATATTGTGCGCCTCTATAGTTGATGCGTCGGTAGTTTGTCGCGGTTACCCCACGGCCAACTTCGCCCTTCTTACAGGCGTGGTTTTGTGGGCTCTAGTTGACGGCTTAGCGGGTTGCAATGGGTTCTGGTGGGGGTGTAAGCCAGTGGGTCGGGTGAGGATCAGACAGCTGCGACGTTTTGGCGTCAGGGCAGTTAGAACAGAGGTGTTGAGCCGCTCTCATCCTCCCGATTCTCTAGTGTTTGGGACCGGGAGAGGGGGGTTTCGGTGCTTCAGAGCTCGGCTAGTGGTGCTAGACGAGCTTGGATAGTGCTGGTGTGGGGAGTCGTTCGATGTTACTCCAACTGGGGGCGGGTCGATTTTCAGTTTGGTTCATGGCTCGGTTTCGGCTTCTGTATAGGTTGTTCGACAATTCGGTAGCGGTTCCTTGGCCGTTGGATCTCACTTTGGAGTTGACTGTTTCTTTGCTAGTTCAGCTCGGTTGATTTGTTGTGGAAGGGCTCTTTTTTAGTTTTAGTTTGTTTGGTTTTGATTAGTGTGGCTTTTGTTTTTGTTACTTGGTTAGGAATCGTGTTTTTTGTTTGGGCCGTTACCCTTTGTATCTGCCCGAGTGTGAGCGGGTATTATCTCTTTGGGATTATTTTTTGTTTATTCTCTTTGGGGAGCTTTGTAGTTTTTTTTTTAGTGTTTTTCGTGTCTGTCGTGTCGTGAGTCTTGTGTTTTAATTTCTAGCGTTGCTACTGTCGGTTCCAGGTGATCTTCAGATCCGTCCTCCCAGTTTATTCAGCTTTTGGTTGTATTTGTTGGAAAAAAAATTAACCAATAAATTCAAGATTAACAAAACAAATTAATTTTATTATTATAAATATATCACTCACAATAGCACTCAAGATAAAATTCACTCTTTTCTCTCAACTCACTTTTCTCACTCTCGTACAACACACAAGCACATCACCCAATCTTTTATTTTCTTTTGTTTTGATCACTCTCTACACACTACACACATACACAATGTCCATATTTGTACTACCTAAAAGAAAATTCTAGTATGGCGGTGACATTACAATAATACACTTTCACCTAACTAATTATATATTAAATATACTAGATATTTTAGGAAGCTTCTTATTGGTAGGTGTTGATTTAATTAACACTCCCCCTCAACACCTACTTATGATTCTTTGTTCTCGACCAGCATGTGTAACACCCCACTTTGATTTTAATGGAATCCCGGCTTTCCAAAAATCAAGTAAACAATTTTCGAAATCATTTTCAAAAATACATGGGTGTTAAACAACAGTTTACTTAGTCCAAGTCTTATCTGGACTCACGGAGATTCATAAACCCAATTTTTCAAAAATGGTTTTCATTAACCGATTCTCAACACATAACATAATACTCAGCTTTAATCATAAAGCATGCATAAATTGGAATTTCATAAATCCAAACATCATGAGTATTTTTAATCCAACATAAACCAAAACATAAGTTCGAAAACAGATTTTCAACAAGTCTCAACATAGTTCATGATAATGCAGAAGCAATAAAATAACTAAGGACCACCCACTCGTCTTTCCTCATCACCCGCCAACTGTTTAACCTGCATCCGTGAAGAGCAGGTGGGAATGAGCACAAATGATAAAGTAGTGTTCACTACTATGCACACAATAACATGTAAAGATGATATGGTCACAGCATGAATATAAATCAATCATCATCATGTCTCATCTCCTAATAATCACAACAATAACTCACTCATGTGCACATCTATCATTAGCCGCGGAAAGGGGATGCATAAACCCTAACGACGGGAGTGTGTGCCACTGTAACGGACACGACCTTTCATTAGGTCTTAAGGAGACTTGCCTCGCAAGGACAACCGTACCGTAACTCGAGGGGGACAATGTACCGACGGCTGTAACAACTCACATCAGTAGGCTACATGGTTCACATGCATACATTGATCATACCAACAAAATATTAAACAACACGTATGGCATAGACAATTTTATAAGTAAACCCACATGGATATAGAAGTGGAGAACCACACATAAAGCTGGTACGTAGGTCGAGGGCTTGACTCCTCAAACACTTACATAATTATAATAGTCCTATAAATAACTATCCCACACTTAGAATCACATACCATAACATTCACTTAGCCGAAACTGTATCGACTAAGTGATTCGTGGAAATTCTTAATGGAGTTTGGAACCTCGCCATAACCAACTAAGCTCGATAAACCCTAAAATATCATTTAGAACTCATAAAGTATACCAAAGACAGTGATGAGTAAATAGGAAGTCAACCAAGTCAGAAAAATAGCCAAAACAGAACTCGGTTGGGTGCTGCCAGAAAAACAGACTAGAATTGATAACTACTGGATCTTTTCAAAAAGTACTTGGTCATTTTCAACGAAACTTTACCACAATAGAACATCCAGAAATACACATATACACCAGATATCAGCCCTTAAACCTCATTATAACCCAGCCAAATAAGTTTTTACAAAAGTTCAGCTATAACATGAAATTCCTAATTTCCCAGTCAAACCTTCGAATTTGTACATGAAATTTTGACATAATCAACATGATAACAGAATAATACACTCCATAAAATTCCACATAGCTACAGGAGGAGATTTAATCGGAAAATTTAGCACAACATACTTCATCATCAGAGTGTCACATATAAAATTCAGACAATTTGGGCCGAGTATTCAATTATATCATAATTTTTACAAAATCCAGCAGCACGATCATTTTAAAAAAAATCATAACTCAATGTATATGCATCGAAACGACCTGAGGCTTTTTATAACATGTCAAGGACATATTAAAGCACTCAAAACTCCTGGGTTTCTACGAAAAATACTCACGTCCGTCAGTTTTGACAATAAACCGAAGAGACGAACACATAGACGTCAATAATATAATAACACATACCAGAGCACATTAATTCACCAAGACAACAAATATATACATATACACCTCAAAATAAGTGCAGAGTAAACTACCCATTACCGTATTCTAAGGAATCTACACGCAAAGAGGCACGGTTTGGGTTTGACGGGTTGAAAGCTCCTTTGTGGATACTTATTGCAAAACATCCTTTACTAGCCTCAATTACCTCAGCCCGAATAATACTCTCCTAGCCCAAAATCTCTAGGCCCAACTTCATTATAAACAAAGCCCAAAAATTAGGCCATTTCTCCACCTAACCCACTCCTCTACATCATCTTCTCGTACCTCCCCCCTTTTCTTCTTTCCTCGCCAATTGCAGATCCCAAATAAAAATCTCACATCATCCATTTTTCCCAAAACCCATTCTCTTCTTCTCGCACTCGCTTAGGGATTCCGGCGACAGGGCGGACGTTCGTTGTGGCTATGAACGGCGGCGCATCTCACAAGGTTTCAGTGGCTGACAGACGGGGTAGTTCTCGGCAAGGGCGGATGGAGATTAGGGCGAGCCTGGGCAATTGCCCAGGCTCAATTTTTGCTACTAATTACTATTTTTAATAGAATTATTGTGTGGATATGTCAAAATAAAGCTCTGCCCAGGTTGATTCTCGCGCAGAAAGGAAGAAGACAGGTAAGTTTTTCTTTTTTTTTTTCCTAAGCATCCCAAAACGACGTCGTACTGGTCTTAATAAGTAAAAAAACAATAAAAAAATAAAAACTAGATTTTTGCCCCCATTACGCTTTACGCACGCACAGCAGAAAGAAAAAGGGTTTAACCTTCGGTCCTTCACAAGATCCCCAATCTCTCATCTTCTTCCATAATCTTTGATTCTTCCTATTTTCGTGAAAAGAAAATTACTTCTCAAGGAGCAATCAAGGTCAGCCCATAATTATAATTCATTCTCTATTTGGAGTTTTCACTTTTCAGTCTCTTTTTTTTCTGTATTTCTTTTTTTTTTTAACAGTGGAAGAGGAATCATCAGATAGGAGCAAAAGACTAATTAGAGTTTTATAATCAAATTTAGATCATTTGAACTATGCTTTTGAACATCACAGATTAGTTTATTTATTTTGTTATTTAGGCTGCAGTCCAGATCTTGAAAACAAATGTATAGTGCTAAACATCACAAGTGGGGCAAAAAACTATGACAAATGGCTGGCTAGTTGAAATATGATTGTGTAAATAGAGCTAATAACATGTATCAACTATCAATTATCATAAAATAATAAATAAACAATACTAATATTTGAGCCACAACAACCAAGTGTCTGAACAAATGTGTGGGCTAGTTATTATTTTTGTTGAGAATATTTTCAAGAGTTGTTGTGGAGAAGATTTTATGTTGTAAAGAAGAAGCAACACATTTCTTTCTTGATTGGGGTTCTTTTTATCCTCTCCTTTTGGCCAAAATTAACCGCGAGAATCGGCTCATGAGCGAAACGAAACAGAGCAATTGAGATAAGAGTGCCGCAAGACTTAGGCTTTTTCCTATATTTTCTTGAGTAGATTTTTATGCATTGCTAGACCTTTAATTAGAAATTTAATTTACTGAAGTGTGTATTTGGAGTTTTTAGCAATTTAATATTCCGGACATGGATGCTATGTTTGTTGCTCAGGGAAAATCTCAGCGTAGGGCTGAGAAGTTAACGGTCTTACATCATTATTGAGTGGATGTCTTTTACTCGGTGATTGATAGGCAACTTTCAGATTTGAACGACCGCTTTAATGAGGTAAACACTGAGCTTCTCATTTGTGTTGCAAGCTTGACTCCGGATGATTCATTTTCTGCTTTCGACAAGCAAAAGTTACTCCGCCTTGCAAAATTCTATCCGAGAGATTTTTCTAAAAGAGATGTGTTAGCACTTGAAGACAAGCTCGATATCTACATCACTGATATGCGCACGAATACTAATTTTTCTCAACTTAAGGAACTCGGTGGTCTTGCAAAAAAAAAAAAAAAAAAAAAAAAATGGTGGAGACAAAAAAGCATCTAACTTATGCATTGATCTCAAGCTTCTAAATTTGGCTTTAGTTCTTCCGGTTGCTACAGCTTCAGTGGAAAGAGTATTTTCGGCTATGAATCTCGTAAAGAATCCACTCCGCAATAGAATGAGAGATCAATGGATGAATGATAGTTTACTTGTTTATATTGAGAAAGATGTATTTAATAGCATTAGCAATGATGCTATAATGCATCAATTTCAAAATATGAAGTCGCGTCGTGGACAATTACCTTCCCATCATTGACTAAAAGACTGTATTTTTTGTTTTTTAATTGAAGTGATTTTTTTTTTTAAAATATTTAAGTGCTTATTTTTTCATATTGCCCTGGCTGGAAAAAAATTCTGTATCCGCCGCTGAATACATGTAATATGACCATAAATAATCAACATATTTATAGTAATCCGAACCTAATTATTTTTGGTTTGGAATTAAATTAAAATTTACCCAAGCCTAATAACGAAGCATGTAATTTTGCCACATAGGATTCTGAAGCACCAGAAGCAGCCATATAGGCTCAGCGCGTTCTGTATTAATATATAGGGGGAATATATATTATAATTCATATTTGACGATAGTATTTTTTAATTTTTATTTGAGTATATAAAAAATAAATATTTTTTTTAAATTAATATTCTATTTATCATTTAAGAGATAATGATCACATCATTCAATGATATTACTGATGGCTAGATAATAAATTTAAATACATTAATTATTCTTTAAAATTTTGGTATGTTATTTATTTGTATATCTATACTTATTATATAGGTATCCTATTTACCAAATTCAGTAGATTACAAATTCAACGTAATTAATGCATTACTATTTCTCTCAAGAATTTTATTTAATTATTTTATTTATTTATCTTATATCCTTTAAAATCAGTTTAAGAAAAAAAAAATCCCATAACATCTGACAAGTAAAAAAAAAAGACCTAAAATCTTTACTAAAATAAAGAGACTTTATTTATTTGTCTTATTCCATATTAACATTGATTTTGTCAAAACAAATTCCATAAAATCAGTGAAGTCAAAATTTGTACGTAAAGTCTATCTATACTTAAAAAAAAGTCAGATTCAAAATTCTTTATCTAATTCCTTTTTTTCTCTTATCTATTTCCTTCTTTTCCTTATCCACTTCCTTTTTATTATCTAATTGTATGAAAATCTATTCTAATTTTGTTCAATCCTCTAACTGTATTTGTATTATATTCCATAAAATCGGTTTAACAAAAAAAAATCTCATAACATTCGATAAGTAAAAAAAAACAAAGTACGTAAAATCTTTACTAAAATAAAAAAGACTTTATTTATTATCTAATTTATTATCAAACTGTATTGGAAATCTGTTCTGATTTTATGGTACGTACTACAAATTGTG
>CACSLK010023397.1:9641031-9663387 GCA_902706635.1 Striga hermonthica
TTACTAAAAGAAACTAAAAATTACCCAAAATCCCACAAAATTACTAAAAATACATAAAAATAATAATAAAAAACATCAATAAAAACATAACAAAAATAACACTAACAGTTTAGAGGGATGATAATTGGTAGAAAGGAAGAACTGATAACGAGGTTGGGATTCTACCACTTGCAACAATTGTTAGAGTAGAATACCCGACGTTCCAATCTGATTGGTTCTATTTCTACTTATAAAGACAATTTATTGGAATTTATATTATTTTTAGGCATTGTTTTTATCTTATGTCATTGCATTTATCCTATTTTGCACATATGATAAAGTCCTTGGATCATTATTAGCTATGAGACATGGTTGCGCATTTGATGGCAATCATGGAACATGTCTTTAAAGGTGTGATCTTAAATAAGTTCAAAGTCAACAAAGTGGAGTATCGAACATGAAGGTCATCATAATCTCGATTTGAGTCCATTTGCAAGCATAAAGACTGCCTATTTTTACTTCGTGCTAATGCAATGGTAGATGGTAATTGAAAAATACGTCAATTTTTAACTTATTGCTGCTCAAGGTCAACCGTTTTATCCATATAGTGTTACCGTTCCATCTCTTGCGAACTTACATTGGCAAAACAACCCAAAGATTGGTTTTGAGAATAATACAATGCAACATTCCGCCTGTCAAGATGTTGAAAGTGATTTTTCCAACCATATTGCTTGGGGTGAAGATAGAATATTTGATGGTGAGGATGATGGTCGGTATTATGATAATTTGAATGACGAAGCGTACGTCCACGAGAATGATAGCGGAAATAAGGACGAGAATGAGAAACTCGAGCATGATAATGAAATTGAGGACATCAATGATGGTCGGGATTATGATGATTTCTATAGAGAATCGAACGTCCACGAGAATGATAGCGAAAATGATGACGAGAATGAGCAACTCGAGCAGGATAATGAAAATGAGGACATCGCTCGGAGGAAGAGTGTTGATATTCATAATGTGTCAACACTTAACCTTTCCCAAAATCATACTCCTAATGAAGATGCATTAAGTGAACAGAGAAATTTTCATTCGAGAAACGTTTAGATGGTTCCTAGAGTAACTTATCATTTTTTGGATGTGCAAACTCGTGTCCAAAAGCCTCCTCCTCCTGTGTTAGACTAGGAATCTGAATTGTTTAGAGGGATGATAATTGGTAGAAAGGAAGAACTGATAACGAGGTTGGGATTCTACCACTTGCAACAATTGTTAGAGTAGAATAC
The DNA here is from genome assembly GCA_902706635.1 of Striga hermonthica. Classification (NCBI taxonomy): domain Eukaryota; kingdom Viridiplantae; phylum Streptophyta; class Magnoliopsida; order Lamiales; family Orobanchaceae; genus Striga; species Striga hermonthica. Next base: position 9,642,294 of record CACSLK010023397.1, read on the forward strand.
CCGACGTTCCAATCTGATTGGTTCTATTTCTACTTATAAAGACAATTTATTGGAATTTATATTATTTTTAGGCATTGTTTTTATCTTATGTCATTGCATTTATCCTATTTTGCACATATGATAAAGTCCTTGGATCATTATTAGCTATGAGACATGGTTGCGCATTTGATGGCAATCATGGAACATGTCTTTAAAGGTGTGATCTTAAATAAGTTCCAAGTCAACAAAGTGGAGTATCGAACATGAAGGTCATCATAATCTCGATTTGAGTCCGTTTGCAAGCATAAAGACTGCCTATTTTTACTTCGTGCTAATGCAATGGTAGATGGTAATTGAAAAATACGTCAATTCAACCATCATAAATGTATGCTCGACCTCAGTCGCTCAGCCCCTAGATAGTTGCCTTCCAAGATGAATGGAGCTTTATATGCGCTGGAGTTATTGGCAGAAGGGTGGGTGGTAAAGCCGAGAGATATAATAAGTGACCTAGAGCGTGATCATGGTATTACGCTCAAATACAATAAAGCACTAAAGTCTCATAATGTCGCGTATGACTTTGTTTATGGAGATTATAGAACTTTTGCCTGGATATTTTCATATGTTAATGAGAGAAAATCCTGGAACCACCACATGCTATGAGACAAATGACGATGATGTGTTCAAGTATGCATTCTTTGCCTTACATGCCTCCAACGAATTCACTAATTGTTGTCGCCCTGTGATTGCGGTTGATGGTACCCATTTGAAGGGTCAATATAAAGGCATTTCGTTCGTAGCAACAACAAAAGATGGAAATGAGCAGATATTTCCATTGGCTTTTGGTATAGATGACAAGGAAGAGCACAGTGCTTGGGCTTGGTTTCTACATGTTGGTATATGTGTCCTAGAGACAATCATTTTAAGGATATATATACATGATCACATTAATAATTATATTAGATTATAATTATGGTATTGCAATTAATTAAATAATTATTTAATTATTTGTAATTTATTAATTAATTGTTCTCTTGAGTTGATACTGTCATTAACAGAGTGAGATGTTAATTGATAAAGTATAACTCTCAAATCGCCTCAATTGATGATCATTAAGAAACAGATATTAATGATACGCGATAGATTGACATGTGGTCTGCATCACATTCTTTGAGAATATAGTATGTGTCACTGCTATGAATAATAGTTATTCGTGATAGACACATGGATACTTTGGAGAGTATTGGCATACCCTACCGATAAACCATTTGTTTATGTGTCTATGGGAGTATCGATGTGTGGAATGGTGTAATAGTACTTTGACTTGATGTCAATACGCAATTCATGTGTAGAGTGATTTACTTAGACCTAGTCCAACGCTTACGCCTTTATGGGTAGATACGAGCTTGTGTTGGGTAGATCACGATATATATGGAACTGGTAGTTGAGCAAAGATAGGATTCATTCCTCGAATATAGTTTCGAGAGAACACTCGTTTGCTCTATACTGGATTGATAAAGTCATTGGCCAATGCACGTGATTATATTTGAAATGGTGTTCAAATATAATAGATAAAATCAACCAGTGAGATGAGATAAAATTATTAAGTTGTTTGGATAGACACACGTTCAAGTCCCAAGCTTAATCGAGTGGTTCGTGAATGAAGGGACCGTATCACTAATTAATTCTACACTAAAGGTTTGTTTGTTTGTCCATGTAAACGTACTTCATATTTTGAGTTCGTCCTTCGACGCAGTCTAGGAGTTTCGTAAGGATCATAAATTAGATTTATGTCAATATATGAAAGTCTATAGGGTCACACAATATGCAATCAGTTTTCCGACTAAGAGTGAATCGAGAGTGTTAAATATTCAATTAGATTGGAATATTTATTTATGAATAATGAGATTATTTTTTATTTGATGGAAAATATTTAATTAAGTTAACTTGGATTTATACTTAATTAGTAATGAGATATTTTTCTATTTGATGAAAAATATTTATTTAAGTTAAATTAGATTTATAGTTAATTAAATTATTAATTGGATTAAGTCCAATTACCTATTGGGCTATAAAGTTTTCCTAAGGCCCATATGATTAGGTTTAACCTAATTATAAATATCTCATTATGTCTTCATAATCATTAATCGTTGGAACGATAAGAGAGACTTTTGAGAGATCCCAAATATCTTAGAGATTCAGAGATCAACAAAAGACAGAACACTCTCTAGCTTTCCAGATCGAGGATTCCTAGCTTTTTTCATCGGAGAGGATTCATTGGCGTTGGATCGTGCATCGGGAAACTGGATTGCGTGGATACCATAGTCGAGGACAAATGACGAATAACTGTAAGTTTTCGTGTATCATTCACGCGATCTAGGATCATATCGAATAGCTATTAACCAGATCTTCGTTGTTGGTAAGAAAATTTTTAAATTCCGCTGCGCGTACACTGGGTTCGTACGTCTAAAATCTAACACTACATACGCTTCGTAATGTATTCGGATGTCCCATAAACTTGGTCAATGTTTTTGATTGTCACCCAAGCATCAAGTCGGCTTTGGAGGTTGTTCACCTCGAAGCAACTCATGTTATTTGCACGTACCACTTACGCCAAAATATTCAAAAGTATGGTCGTGAAGTAGTTCATTTATACATGAAAGCTTCGTACAACTATTACCCTATCGTTCATGACAGATCAATGGCGCTGCTCAAGAATGATCATGACAAAGCATGGACTGAGTTAATGAATACATTGCCTCATAGATGGGCACGTAGTCAATGTCCTGTTAGTCGGTACAATTTTATGACCTCGAACGCATGTGAGGTATTCAACAATAGGGTGCGTTGGGCTCGGAGATTGTCAATTTGTGCTTTGTTTGAATGCATTAGACACATTTTGCAACAATGGTTTCACGAGAGGCGGATTGAGGCGGAGAAAATTGTGATGAAGTTCCTCTTCAAATATTAAAGAGATTGGTGGAATATAAAGCGCAAACTTAGAAGTTCGTATCTTCTTCTATAAGTCAGCATTTGTACCAAATCAAAGATGGGGTACATAATTATCTTGTCAATCTAAATGATTAGACGTGCACTTGCCTTCGCTTCCAAGTTGATTTATTGCCATGTCCACATGCAATAAAGGCAATCGAGTAATGGTTTATTTTATTTTATCTATTATAATACTCATTGTTGATTAAAATAATATTTTGTGTCCCAAGATTAATCGGTTATTTTTAGGACTGCAAATGAATCGGTATACGGCTATGTACATGACTACTACAAGACAACAACCTTGCGCAGACTTTACGAGCCGATAATCATGCCTATTGCTCATCCAAGCGAGTGGATTCTACTGGAAGAGGTTAGGGCATTGGTTGTGAAATCACCGAATAATCTAAAACAAGTCGGGCAACCAAGGATGATCCATATGCCATCCACTGGTAAATCATCATTCTGTACACGTTGTAATGAACGTGGGCATTACTAATACTCTACGACTTGTTGTCATGTCGTCCCTCAAGTTGATCCCTCGACTATCGCTTCATCATCAGGAAAAAAATTTAGTAGGTGTGCAATATGTAGACAACCCAGCCATACTAGACGCACTTGCACACAAGTGCAAATGTAATCTTCGTTAATGAACTTTTTTTTTATTTTGGCAAAACATAATTGGGATGTTATTTGTATGAATGATTTGTGTGTGGTTAATGACTTTGTGAGACAAATTGTTGTGTGTATTTTTGTTATGTTAATGTAATCATCATTTTATAATTCATTTATTTTTTTATAACGCTCGAGGCGTAGCCGTGCGTGAACTCCGTACTGCCTAAAATCACTAAAATGCCCAGTTGTTTGAGTGTCGTGCTGGGAAACTGCGCTATTGTAACGCCATGTATTTGTAATTAAAAAACATAGTTTTGAAATAGTGTTTTAAAAACATAAAAATTATCACGTGAATCGCGGATCAACTCGCGACTGGCAGAGAAGCCGTCGCGACTCGCGGGCAACTCGCGGTGAAGAACAAAGTGTTTAACGTTGTATGAAGCTCTAGGCTCGTGACGCGCGGTCAAGGTCGCGAGTCGCGATAGTCAATTTAAGTACGCGATTAGGGCAGAAATCGATTTCACTTTTTACTTTCACTTTCACGCTGATTTTCTCCCGATAGCTCACTTTTCACCAGCGATTGCGAGCCTCAACCTTCGACGACGACCCACAATCCCTGAGCTCAGACCTCTAGCCAGCCGTGACGACGAACCCAACCGAGCCACGTCCTATTTTCGGCGACCCAAGTTCTGTCCGACGAATCGTTCTCGGAGCCCAATAGTCTTCCTTTTACGACGACCGTCCTCAGCATCCGACCTCATCTGACCTTTTACGGTTAGGCTTTCTTTTGTGGCTGCCTTTTATGCATTATTTTGGCCGAGATCTTGTGATATTGTTGAGCTTTAGTTTCAGTTTATGAAGGGTTAAAGGCATGCTAGATTTATTAAGTTTGTTGAAATTTTGAAGCTTGATTTGGTCTTGGTGGTTGTAGTTGTGTTGAACCATTATGTGTTACGCTCTTGGGCTGAGAATGTGAATTGCTTTTTGGATTTTGTAGTTTCAATTCTTCAACCGTTCTCTGTTCCCAGGTTTCCGCTCGCAAGGTGTTTGACGAATTTCCTAAACTAGTTCCAACTCCAAAATGGGACCAAAACGTTCAACTTGGAGCAAAGAAAATGTTGTGAACGCAGGAACTTCAGTGACTGGCAAGCGGAAGAAGAGTGAATCCTCGTCTCAAGATGTCAGGGTGAACCAACGGATCTCCGGGCGATTTATAATGCCCCTTATGCTATATTTTCAGACATAGAAGGGGAGACCTACCGTCGTCTCTCGCAAAAGAAGATAATCAAACCGAAGACGTTCAACTTCAAGTTGCTGGAGGATCTCGGTATTCTAGTGGAGGTCAAAGGATATCTAGAGACGCTCAAATTGATAAAATACGCCAATATGGACGAGCCAGCGTACGACAACCTCACTCTAGAATTTTTCAACACACTCACCTTAAAAAAAAGGAACCAGATCAGAGTATATGGAATGTCGTCTGCTCGGAAAGAATTGTGTCTTTTGCTGGAAAACAATTGCGAGCATTTTCGGTATAAAAGATTTCAAGTAGGGCGAGGAATGGGACACCAACGAGTTTTCTGCCGATAAATTCTGGCCCGAGATCGCACCAGGCACCGTTTGGAATTCCTCTGGTCTACCAAATGGGTTGATTAAGGAGGGTGCAATTGTTGTGATTCATAAATTTTTGTGCTACACCTTCGGAAAAAAAAAAAAAAAGCGACCAAGGTCAGTCGTTGGCAACTTCTTCTAATTTGGTGCATGCTCAGAGGAAAGCGATCGGCAATGTTCACAGCCCTATGTCACAGCTTTCTGGACATCATCCAATGCAAAACTGTGTATCCACGCATGGGGAATATTGTCACGGCTCTGGCCAAACATTTCAACGTAGACCCACAGGCGTCGGGCAGCTCCAATTAAGATGGCTCGTATCAATTACTATGAGCTCTATCATGTTGGTTTCCTTATGGATCGTCATAGCTTTCGATATCACACATTGCGCCAGCTTTTAGATCTTACATGGAAAAATTGAAGGCAGGCACAGCGACCGATCAGACTGAAGAAGAGGCGAACACACACGCGGCGGAGGAGAAGACGCATACGCAAGAGCAGATGATTATTGAAGAGCCCGAAGTGCCACCGCCGTAGCTGCCTCCGGCATGGTTGTCTGAACTGTCGGCATGGTGGACTCAACCACCGCGTGATGGTCAGCATTTGAGGTTCGCAACGATAGAGACATGACAGAAATCAACGTCGGGTTCGATAATTTGAATATTAGCCTCCAAGCCATTCGGTCGCACCAAGATCAGACTGATGCTCCTGGTGCATAGTGACTTGGCCTTTTAGCGCTACTGATTTGGTGATTTCTTTTGATTTGCTATGGTGATGTTTGAAAACGATGATATTGTTGGTTGGTTTGTTGAAAGTAAAAGGGATTGTTAATCCTAAGTTCTCTGTTTTCATATGATCTTCTCCAACGGAAATTAGAAACGTCTCAGAGTCGGCAAAAGAATTAAAAATGGTACGCGTTGAACCCTCACTTATAGTTTTGCTGCGCTTAAGGTTTAATTCGTGGATAGTCCATGACATGCACATTATCGAGATCCTCATAGATCCCAACAAGTGGTATCAGAGCACTTGGTTTAATTTGATTTTGTGCAATGTTCGGACTTTAGAGGCGTATGTGAATTCTGGGCGTAAGTGTGCAACCATATTTGTGGAATATTATTGCATAACTCGATTTTGTAGGATAATGTATTTCCACTATTATAGCCTTAAATGTGTGCTTGTTTATTTATTGCACGTGTTTAAAGCCTCGAACATGTCGAGGAATTTTGGGTTATGAATGTTTGTAATAATTATTCGCCCAGGGGTTGACCGGATTGATTTAATTATTTGTTTAGAAAACACGTAAACCCATATGTGGGTCTAGGATCGAAATATGTAATTGTTGTAAATTATATTTTGATCGTGTTGATGGAGGATGAACCCGGACGACCATGGCGACTGAAGATCAACTAAACCGATGGACCTCAACGACCCGATCGACCGCGGACCACTGCAAGATCACGACCGACAACACGAGTATGCACAAAACACGGCGGTTTGGCTGTCAGGTTTTCCAGGTGCATGAGTCACGGCAACCAGAGGACGATGATCAGTCGTGTGGACCAGGCGGGGCGATCAGAAGAGCCCGAGCGTGGCGGCGCAAGGCGTGGTGAACAGGTGCCGTGTGGTGCACGGCAGAACCCGACGATCACCGCACAAGGTGCTATAGGGAGGAGCTCGTGAGCTTGTCGATGACTACTCGACGGCGACCCAACTGGAATCAACAACGTCTGCTGGAGTAAGAATTCTAGTCTGATGAGGAAAATTCGGTTCCAATGGGACATGGACTGAATAGTTTCCTAATTCAGCTAGAGTTGGAATTAATGGCCATAATAGTGGAATTTATTTCCGTATTCCCTTATTGTTATTTATTGTTATGCATGGTTAATTAATTGTTTTGGGGCATGTGATTAACTATTGGAATTGCATAAGTAAAAATTCACAATTAAAAATTATACTAAGTTTAAAAAGGGATTTTAAATTAAAGTTAATTGTAAAATTCCTAAGACCTCTATTTTTAATTTGTCGGCAAATCAAGTAATTGCGGTATGGGCTCCCCTGCGGGTGACATCACTAAAATTAATTATAGGTAATTACCAGGACAAATCTCTAAAATTAGACGGGTAGAGAAAAGCTTAATTGAGAGTACGAGCCGCCCCACGGAGGACGTATAATCTTTTCCGTTTGACCTCAGGACCGAGAAATGGGATTCACTTAGAATGCAATTTATTTATAAACTCCCCACGTGGTCCCTGAATTTATTGCATGGCCAAATAGAGACCGACTATTAATTTCGTTTGTCATGAATTTGGTTTTGACTTATGGAAATTAATAAGCATTTGCAAGCCCCACTCTTGCGAATGTTGAGTAGTAGGGCGACCCACATAGCATGCTACTCTCTGTGTTTTGAGATGTCGGTGAATTAAAGTTAATGTTGTTTTGAGGATATCAACGTTAACAGTTAAATTCAAAATGTTTAATTAGTAAAATTGTTTCGTGATTCTCTAGTTTATTTAAACATGTCTTTCTATCTGTTGTCCTTTATTCTCAAAGATAATTTACTGTTCGAAATTGACTAGAAACGGAACTTGGATAGTGCCGTAAGTTTCTGAGATGTACGAACCGTAGGGCGAGTGTATCCAGTTTAAGCAAAAAGGACATATGAAGTCGAACCGACCTATTCTTAAAACAATAAAGGTAAATCTTATTCACTCAGAAGTCAAAATATTTCTAGGAAATGTAATCAACTGAGTGATAGGTAGATTTTCATCTAAAATGGGTAATGTTACGAAAGTGATAGTTATTGTAGTGAGAGGTTTATATATATAGGATTATTTGGTTTTGAGTAATTATCTTTGCGTACCAAGTTTTAGAAAGAATTCAGTTTCAGTTTCTAAATTGTGTATGGATATAGTCATTTTTGTTTGATGGCAAGTTTCTGTCTAGAAAATGTAATGTTTATTCATTTGGTACGTGGGTAGATAATAGTTGACTCAAGTAACCAAAACGTCTCACAGTGCAATAAATGAAAATAAGTGACATATCAACTAAAACCAATAAGAGACAAGGTATCTTGGGCACATTGGTTAAGTCAATGATGAGTTTCTAAGGATCTTCCAGTTTTTCATTTTTGGTGTTATGCAGATAATGGCAATAATTCTGAGAAAAATTCGATCTAAGATTAGTAGCTTCTACTTCGAAACGACTATGGACAAGGTTAAAACCCTGTCAGGACATATTCAAATTTGGAGTATTTTCGGCGTTGGCGGAAAAAGTTGATACTAATAAGATAAAAAAGTAGTTCGAAAAATCGGCTATTTGTGGGATACTACATAGTAACGAAAAAAGATGGTTTATTTTACAGCACTAAGAATCAGAAGGTGATCGTTACAACGAATGCCTGATTTTTATAGAAATATTGAGTGATAAACCATAGGCCCATTTGTAGAGTTGTCATAAGAAAAGATAAAGGTGAATGTTCGAGCTTCGTTACCGCGTGTGGAAAATGTTATACCACGGATAGACTGCAAACACGTGTCTCTTATAATACACTTTGTCGGAGGTACTTTATCGAGTGGAAAGATTACTATGCAGCAACATGGATTCGTGTTGATGAGAGAGTCATGGACCCAGTCTCTAGAATAGACGAAGACATAAATTCATGTTCTTGAGAAAAGTCTTTGGACTTAGTCTCTAGTGAATGTTAAATAAATCTCTACTTATACAATAAGATGCTCATTGTAGTGGGAGCGTTGCATGGCAACTACCACAGATTCATGTTGTATGAGAGAGTCCTGGACTCAGTCTCTGGTAAACATGAAAGTATGAGTTCACGTTCTTGAGAAGAGTTTTTGGACTTAGTCTTTGGTGAACATAGTACTAATTCTTGTTTATACAATAAGAATCTCTGAGAAGTAGATGCAGGAACTTACCAAACAACAATGATTTCTGATATAGGGTCATGGACTTTAACCAGATCTGGGATCTTGTAGAACCACTAAGTGGCATAATGTCATTGGGGTTAATAAATCTACGAGTAAATTTGTGTAGACTTCTACAAGTAGGCTTGTCGTGAAATAATCAACTCAGAAAGAAGTTGGATCTATTATGAGTTAACTTTTTCACCAGTAGCCAGACTTGAGTCTATATGAATTTTAAGATGAGGCCACTTATATTAAATATGACTTTAGCATCGTGGATATCAAGACAAGGTCTTGAAGGAAGATCCATGAAGAAGCACCCGGAAAGGTTCATTGTAGATTGCTAAGAGCATCTAGTCAGCAACCCTAAATGGTCTAATTTTGGACTAGAGTAAGTTTTATCCTATACATTTGGTAGATCAAGTTTGTGGATATGATAAGTCACCAAATGAGCATTGTGTATTTATGAGAAGCGTGGTGGTATTTTTATATTGTGCGTGGACGACACTTTGATCACTTGAAAAAGGAAAATGGTGTTGTCAGACGCAGAGGTAAGATTATCCAAGCAGTTAGATATGAAATATTTAGAGAAATCGACACATGTTCTTGAGATCAAGGATCACAAGAAAGGATTGTTGCGATTTTCCCGAACTTCTATCTATGAACTGTCATAAGGCTCATCCGTAGCATAAGTGACATAAAGGCAGTTCCTCATGCGGAAATATGAAGCTTAATATGTACAATGCAGTAAATGAGGCCCGATATCTATGTTTTCCAAGGGCAAAGTTGATAGATATCGAAGTAATCCTCTTTAGGTGCAATTGGTATATTGTAGAACATATGATCAAACACTGTAAAGGGGCTAAGGATAATATGCAGAGTTACCAAAGGAATCATATGCAACATATGGATTACAACATATTCTAATTTCTAATCAGAGGCGAATGATAGAGTAAAATCTACCTCGGGATTTGTGTTCACTTGTGAGGTGGAACCAAATGTTTGGATCCAGAAATCTCTATTGAACTAGTAATGTAAAGATCCTTCTTTACCCAAGTCGGATCACAATTTGATTGTGATGATAGTTGGTGCAGTTGCAAACAAAAAGGATACACGAGTTCATAAGGCAAGAGAACACATAGAGCAAGTACGACCCATTGCGAGAAATTGCAATGGGGTAGAGTTTTTGTTGCCTAGTTACATCAGGAGACGACCAGGAAGATCATTTTAGAATTGGCATTCTGGCGAAAGCCGTTGATGACCATGATAAGGGATTAGGGAGTCGGATGTATGGCAATTAGAAAAATGGTTCTTTGAGAATAGAGATTGAAAGAAGTATACTAGTAAAGCTAAAGTTTAAGTATAAGTGGAAGATTGTTGGTGTTTATACTGAAAGCTTGGCTTTAGATGTATTCACACTGAACCTGTTTGTATGAGAATCATGTTTAATTAAACAAGTCTACGTTCTGTTGTTTTGTATTAGATAGTGTGGGTCGTCATCGAGTGAACCGAAGATCATGCTATCAGTTACTCGCAAAACAAGAATTAATGGTTCACAACCTAGATGGACATGAACACCCTATCGTGAACGATTATAGTGTCAATGTTATAGTTTGTCTTGACTGATTAGTTGCGCTAGTACACTTTGTGTATTGAACGGATCTCAGAGATGAGCAGTTTGTTCTGTACTGATTATCGTACACGAACTAGGCCTCGGTTAATTACTGCGTTCTCTTAACCCGTAAGATATTAAACAAACATATATGTGTAGTATTTATTACTTTGGTTCACATGGGTGAGGTTTAGTGAACTGGACCAATAGATCCTTTGTCTTGGGTAATATTGTTGCATGTATGATGTGTTGTTGATATTTATGGGCACCATATGCGTTAGTTTGATGATGTCCCAGAGATGAGCTCATGAAGGATTATTATGTTAAATCTGGCCAGTGGAATTTATTCCGACATAATAATAATGTGATGAGTGGTACTAGTCTCGATTATAGATATCGATTATTTAATTGTCAGTAATTAAATTAATTGGTGGACATTATATCTTAAACACAGGGAGATAAATCGAGTAATTATTATTGGAGCTCGATTATAATTAGGGGATTAAATTGAGAGTTTTTCAATAATATTATTTTAGTGGAGTATACATATTATTCCTATTCAGGTTTGGTAGGCTTGGCCTATAGAATAATCCTAATAGGAGAAGCTCATATAATACCTCCTTAGGGTAGGATCCCTGTTGTAGCCTATAAATATATCACATCTCTTGGGATTATGTGATATTATAATTTTCACACGTTTTGGAGAGGTTCACGCCGCCCCCTTCATGTTCTTCTCTCTCTTGTGTTCTCTCTTCTTCTCCAAGTAATCTCAGTAGAGATCGATCCGATTTCATCACCCACCATGATGATTGGATTAGATGTTGGGTCATACAACAGAAGATCTAAGGTGATCGAGAGATTTAGATATATTATCCAACCCGTAAAATATATATATTCAACCCCGTAATTTATCTGTAATTCGCGGGGTTATCTGTTCTTCACAAAAAGATAGATTTATGCATACCGGAGTACTGGAGTCAACCGGTGACCCTCCAGTCGGATTCCGGTGACCGGCCGACGCCGGTGGGCCACGCGCCCTCACGGACCACCTCAACCTCCCTGCTGTTTGCCACGCACAGCCCACCCAGGTGCGCAGTCCATCCGCAGGAGTTGACGAGGCCAAGATATCGCAGCCCAGAAGACCACGTGCAAAGCCCAGGTAGATGTCTACTCCGCTTCAGCAACCCATCATATGCAGAAGCTAGTTGCAGTATGCAGCCTAGACATTGAGAAAGCCCAATCTCGTGGAGGCCCAGATGCAGAGCAGATCCAGTACGCAGGTCAGGCGGCCGCGTCATGCCCACGCGTCTGCTCTCCTTACAGGCCGCGGCCCGCGAAGCCTGCCTCCAGCCCGCGAGCAGCCTGGCAGCCCAGCGCACCTCTAGCCCACATCTGCTCGGTCCAACTGCGTCCAGGCGCGGCCCAATGCACGGTAATCGGCCCAGAAGACTCCCAGCTCATTCCATGCGGCCCAAGACGCGACCATATCCGGTCCAGCTTGCTACAGGAGGCTCAACCCAGCCCAAAACTGGTCCAGCTGCAGTCTAGTGGGTTCAAGAAGCTATGGTGAGTCCGCAACAATTCCGGGACGGTCCGACATCAATGGGGATCAATCCGGTAATTGGCTAAGACAAGTCCGGCTGCCGAACGGACTCTAGATTTCAGATGATCTCCTCCAACAGAAATAAAAAAACGTCTCAGAGTCGGCAAAAATTAAAAACGATACGTATTGAACCCTCAATTATAGTTCCACTGCGCTTAAGGTTTAATTCGTAGATAATCCGTTACATGCACATTACCGGGATCCTCGTAGATCCCAACAGAAACCTTTGGCTAAAGGAAGGAGATAGGAATACCAAGTTTTTCATGCAATAACAATTTAGAGAAGAAGGTCCAATGTCATCACCAGAATGGTAACTGAAGATTCCCAAGCATGTCAGACTCTAAAATATATTGAAGAACATGTGTCTCAGTTTTAGAATTACATGTTTACTTCTGAGCGGACTTGAGGAAAAGAAAGCTTAGTGCAACTAATATCCCGAACTATAACAATAGAGATGAATGAGGCTCTTGAGGAACCGAGCCCAGCGAAGAAAACTACTCAAGCAGTTCAATGATCTCTGTGACTTGGCTATCAAGGTCACTCTCCATAAGCGCTTGCTACGCAATTAGGGCGAGAACATCCCTCTCCTTCTATTGCGGTGAGTGTTTACTATCTTCCGAATGTTGCTGCCCTTCTGCTACCTCGTATGGTGCTGGTAGGCCATCATATGTGTGTGGTGCGGCTCTAGTCTGGGAACTTATGCCGGCTTAGTCAGTCTGAAGCTGCCTCAGCTCTTGTTTGGGAACTATAAGAAGAAGAGAAATTCCTTATCCAACAAGAATCAGTCCTCCTTCGTCTTTCTTACGATGATCATTCAAAGACTAACTAGTAGGAAGTCTCATCCTAGCTTATTTCCTAAATAATTTTGTAATAGCCCCGATTTTCTCTTTGGTCTGCGACCCGACTACTTGCTTTTCCTATGTATGCCTCTTTCAAAGCTAGCTTTGGTCTTATTCTCCCGGCTAGCAAGCCTGGGGCCATTTAGTCATTGTTTTTTGTTAGAGGAGAAGGTTAGAGGATTTTTCTTATGGGACAAGGTTTCATCAGCTTTCTGAAAGACATCTCCTTCACCCGCGAGAGACTTCTATGCCAGCCGGGAATAATGGAGTTGATTTAGTACTGGTAGCCACTCAGCCAAGCCAATGATCCAAGGGTGGTGGAAGCGTAAGTGAAGTAGCACATTTTTCATTCAATCCAGCTCTGCGGGGCCCGTGAGATTCCCTTATTAATGAACTAAACCAATACGGTATTCGTTGTGCGTGGACTTCAAAATCGAACTAAGATGGATTCAAAGTTGGCTCAGAGAAGGTTTGCTCGAAGAAAGAATAACAACAAGTTGAAAAAGAAAGGAATTCTATTCCATGGGAGGGGAAGCTAAAGTAAGCGACTCAGAAAGTTCAGGTGGTTTTATCTCTCAGAATGCATATGAAGTCCAAGTGAAAGAATCTCTATTCGTGGGTTGATGATCGATTCAAGATTCAAGATGCAAGCTGCTAAGCTAAAAAAAGTCTCACTACAGAACTAAATGAAAGAAAGGCCACGAAGTGCATTCTATTTGATTTAATGGCCTTAATGTTGATACCTTTGCCCTTTTAATACCCACGGAGCGGTTTGAAGCAGCTCTCCCATGGGTGGAAAAAAATGCTTGACCGAGGGCAAGAAAACAAAAGTACTTTTACCGAAAAGTCTCAGTTCAATTATTTACGGGGAAAGTGGTCTAGTAATTAGGGAATAGAAAGAAATTCCTTCTTTCTAGTTTACCGGCTTTATGTTCAGTAGATAAGAGATAAGTATTTCTTCATTTAAAACCACTAGGAATAAAATGCGCTCTTAGCATTCTGACTTTCCTTCGTCTAGTAATGTGAGATCCGACCCGAGGCAGGAAAACAACAATCGGATCAGCATATATGGGAATAGGAATACCACTAGTGGATGGTTTTTGACTGAACTTCACCAATACTTCTGACTGAACTGCGCTTCGCTTCGTTCGTACACTTCTAAAGATGTAATTCTCCTTTTAGTCGAGTGATCATCCGAAACATCAGATGCATTCAGATCGGGAAGAGAGCTTTCATCCGAAGAAATAGCATTTAGGAGGTTAAGAAACTCCCAAAATATTGTCTATCACTGTTTGTTAAGGGCATAGCCCTTTGTCTCCGCTCCGGTTCTATTGACTCAGCTCTTTAGAGAAAACGCCCTTACGTTCGTCGGCTGCCTTGCTAAAACGTAACTAGGTCGGTAGGCAATCCTAAAACATGGCGCTTCGGTCGTTGGTGAAGATGGAACCTAATCATGGTTCCATAGGAAATTCTCAAACCCCGAAATTGGATCCATATCAAATAACCAATACCAAGGAGTAAGGGCTTGCTTGTTTCGGCCTTCGATATCAGGTGCGTTCGATAAGCCCATAATGCTTCGTGGATCTTCATTTGGCCGACACGTAGAAGACGACTTCCCAGCTCTAGGCTGCCCAAGCTGAATACGCCACAGAAGAATTAAAGAAAATGAATTTCGAGGGATTTCAAGATTCTACCTGTGCTTCCATGAGAGCGGCTTTGGCTTCATTGGCTCGAGTAGAGATATGTGAGAAGGATTTCTCATTGAGTTCCTTGAGCGAGTTCTTGAGGTTTTTGAGATTAGTAGTGAGGCGGAATTGCCTCGATCCCCTACCTACATGGCTCCAAGAGTCGATAACACACGGCAAGAAGTTCTCATGCATGGTCCACATATTAAAGAAGCGCCAAGGGGACCCCCCATTGGCTCCGGCTTCAAAGATTGGAAGAGGTAAGTCCTCAATTTTCCCAACTTATACAAGTTCTTAAAGTAATCCCAAGCTTGCAATTCCTAAACTCCTTGAGTAGCCCTCTTTCTGAAGAGTAGTTGATACAACAATAGCAACGTCAACATATGCTGGTTATGCCTATTCTCTTCAGCAGTCTCACTCTTCTCTTTAGAGTAGGGGTGCGGAGTTAGAAGTCTAGTTCGACACCTTGTTCTCAACTAAACTAGTAGACAGACGCTTCTGAGTATTTCTTAATTAGATCCGCCTAATCAATGTAGTAGTGCAACTATTCCTTTGACAGACAGTAAAATTTTCAGGCAAAGATAGAGGATCCGATCCTGTAGTCAACTACCTGGACTATTCAAGTTAAATAGAGTAGACTGTATTAAATAAAGAAGCATGTTTGTTGGGGTTTATCCTACAGAGGCGCGAGCGGGATGAGCGAGGGACACAGAGACGTAGGTGAAGCCGCAGACTCATAGGTTGGTACAAAAGCAGCAGTTCAAACTATGGAAATGTTGTGTAGCCTTATTTTAAAGATTTACTTCCGGCTACGAAGACTATCTATTACAAAAAGTTGTGTTCGGATGCCGATTTAATATCAAAGATAAGGTTCCGGTTAGGGCCCACCCGATCGCTAACGCGAAAGGTTTTCTCTGGAGGAATTAGGACTCTCTTTTAGACCGAACAGGTACATAACCCGTATATATATACAGGACAAGCCTTAACACGTGCAGCGTCAAAAAGAAAGGAGCCCCTATTATGTAAAGCTCCTCCCACGGAAGACGAAGAGTACAAGATCAACTTCAAGGACTGGTGGATTTCCACCAATGCTCCAAGGTAAAAGCAACAGCTAAACATGGTGTGTCGTGCTAGCATATTAGTAGTTAGTTAGTAGTTAGTCGTCGGGTCCTGGATCTACCAATGAGAAAAACTGGGGATCCAAATAGAAATGCAAGGTTGGCGTCCTGCTATTCCCAAACCCCGCCCTTTTGAACTTTCTTTCATGATTTAGATATAGGTTTGGCCAAGGAAGTTTACCCAAGGTCCAAAACTGGGATGAAAAGCCATGGAACAAGCCGCGCTATCTTCTGTCAACGAGTATGAACTTTATGCATGGCTTCGTAAACATTGAATTTTATTTCAGCTTGCTACTAGAAAAAGGTCGGACCAAAGGTAGGAAAAATGCCATATCAACTAGTTCACTAGCGTACATTTGAATAAGACCAATCTTCAGGGAAAGCCTTTCAAGCTAGATTTATTTATCTTCTCCGAGATCAATTGTCGCCCTGCCTACTCTCTCGCCAGAAGTCAAAAAGCTGAAAAGATAGATATGTACTCTACTGAGTTCTTACGGATGGGAAGATTGCAGGGTACATCCTCGTATTCTTTGGCCTTCGGGTAGGTATTCCATACCTTTTTTAGACCGCCATTCAATAAGTAAATTACTTCTTCTCATCTCTCAATTAAATCGATCCTCAATTACACCAAATCTTGATTGAACTTCACTTCTATGACTTCACTACGCTTCGCTTCGTTTGTTCACTTTGCTCGAGCGTCTTTGAACCTTGCATGTAATACACAAGTTTTCTGCCTTTCCCGATGGTCAAGCAAAGGGCTCGTGGTACTTGCTGCCTACCCTTCCTCCTCTGCTTTGAGAATCGTGTGAACAGGGAGTGGGAAGAAGAGAAGGAGGTCCTCATATGACGATAGAATTAGATAATCGCGCCAAGAACTGGATCCCGCCTGACTGCCCGACGAATTCATTGAGTTGGATAAATTTGGAAAAAGGGTCTGAACCGAAAACGGGTCTTAAAAAGAAAAGTAGCAAAAATCGGTGTCTTCTAAGGTTGGTAAAAAATAGTATCTTAAATATTATCTTTTTGTTTGATCCTTCTTTCATTATTTTAAGTCTAAAGAAAAAGCGCTATACCTATTCCTTAAAAAAAATAGCTATTTTCGCATTTATTCGATCTCTATGAAAACTAATAGAATGCTTAGGGTAGGAGACTTATGGAAGCAACAGGGGTTTTCTTGGTAAAGAGTGCTTTGAATCTTGAATTATGTCGATGGCCCCTCCAGTTGGTGTTGGAGACTCTTATTCAGAGTGGAATTCGTTGTTTTGCTACCAGTGGAGGAGAAAGAGATCAAAGATGCCCTTTTCAGTATGCATCCAGAGAAAGAACCTGGTGAAGGTGGTATGATAGCTTCCTTTTATAAACATTTTTGGTCTTTCATTAAAGATGATCTTGTTATGGCTGTGAAACGTTTCTTCCAATCTAGGAATTTACTTCAATATTGGAACTATACTATCATTACCTTAATTCCAAAGTATGTAAACTCATAATATCTGAGCCAATATAGACCAATTACTTTATGAGGTGTGTTCTATAAAATTCTTCCAAATATTCTTGCTTTGGGAGTAAAGAACTATCTGAATCATATGCATAAGTGACTGCCAAGTTGCATTCATCCAAGGGAGACAATTAATGGATAATGTCATAATTGCACATGAAACATTTTATTTCATGAATAGGCATAGAAATGGACTAAGACATTTGAAGTACACAGGTTTGTCTTAATAGTCCCACTTATGATTCAATTGCAGCAAGAAATCCAGTAAGAAAGGCAGGTGGCACCCAACTTTTTTACTCGGGGCAAAACAAAGGGTCGATGTAATTGAGAAGAGGCAAAGAATTTCTTTATGGACATGAAGCTAGACATGATTAAGGCTTACGAAAAAGTTTAATGGTCTTGTGTCCAAAGGATAATGATTCAGATAAGGTTCAGTTTACAATTTGTAAATCTGATCATGGCTTGCATTTTTTCTACATCATTTGAATTTAACTTGAATGGAACAATTGAAGGTTTTGTCAAACCATCAAGGGGGTTGAGACTAGGAGATCCACATTGCCCTTTTCTTTTTCTAATGGTGTCTGAGGTGCTATCTACCTTAATCTCATCAGGTGCGGAAAATAGATTGTTCTCTAGTTATTTGAGCAGTGTCCCGAAAGGACCGAAAAAAATAACAATTCCCCGGTCGAAAAGATGTGCCTATGTCTGTACTTTGCTGCGGTCAAAGTGACCTTAATTTGCCAAGGCAGACCTTCATCATCGCTCGCACAATACAAGTTCAGCCGCCTTTCCCTTTCATTCGTTTGAAATTAGCTAAAGAGACCTACTATTTGTAGATGACTCTTTACTTTTTAGTAAGGCAGGAGCGGATCAAGCTTTGATGCTGCTCAACATCCTGAAATTATATAGACTTTTCAAGGGTCAGAAAGCGAACTTGGAGAAATCAACCATCTTTTTCAGTAGGAATACTCTTGATCACATTAAGGCTGGCATTTGTGGGATTCTTCAAGGAATTAAAATTCATACATATACCAGGTATTTAATCCTTCCCATGGGTATTGGTAGATCAAAGAGTGAAGAATTTGCTTTTATTATGGATAATATGAGATCAAAATTGGAAATTTGGAAGAACAAACAATTACCTTCAGCATGTAAGGACATTCTCATATAGGTTGTTAAATGCTCTACCAGTATTTTCCATTTCAAGCTCTCAACTTCTCTATGCAAAGAAGTATACAACGTATGTGCCCAGTTTTAGTGGAGTAAAGGGGAGGACATGCAAAAAGGGAATTCACTGGAGAATTGGAGCCTTCTGCCCTGTCAAATTCAAATGAGGGCTTGTATTCCAGGATGTCAAACTAATGAAGCCCTATTTTGCAAGCAATTGTGGAAAATAACGACTCAAACTAAACTTTTGGTTAGCAAAGAATTGAAAAGTAAGTATTTTCCAAATTCTTCAATTGTAGAAGCTAAGAGGAAACAAAATGCATCTTGGTTACGGAAATGTGAGATGAAGATTATCACAATCTTTGCTAAGGGTCTGATGGTGTAAATAAGGAATGGGTTGGCAATTAAAATCCAAGATATTAATTGGGTGTCACTATTTCTAAGCAAAAACCAGACCTTCTAGAGATAGCTAGAGGCCATCTGATTTAGGTCAATCATTTAATGACTGAAAATGGTGTTAGCTGGAATGAGAGGTTGATTAAACAGGTATTTAATAAGTTGGACAATGAGGCAATCCTTCATATCAAAACTCTAAATCCTAACCTAGAAGACAAATGGAAATGGGCTTTGGGTAGAAAAGAAATGTTTTATGTCCCTATAAAAGTGCAGATCCCGGATTTACCTGAAGGGAGTTGAATAATTAGGCTGGATCATGGGAAAAAAACCTTGGAACAACCTGGTCGCGAAAAGTCTCTGCCCGTGGCCATCCGCAGCAGCCTGTTCGCGAGCAAATGCCTCTGTCCATTCATGCAGTGACATCTCCGAGAAGTGGCCAGTCGCCAAGGCGACGAGAGCTGCATCCGTCTGTCCCTTTGCAACCAAAATTCGAACCGTTCGTCAAGGCTTTGGTTCTTTTGTCCATTCACGAGCGTGTAGATTCCCGAATGAAGGTAAAATCATTTGAACCTCCTTTGTTTTGCGCTAGTGTTTTAATTGTCTTGGTTTAATTTGTGCTTATTGAATCGAAATCCTACGTTTGAGGTCGGAATATTTTTTTTTCTTTCGTTGTGTTGTGATTTTTGAAAATCATGTGGATTTGAGACTCTCGTTTATCATGCCTCTTTTGTGTTGTGGTCAAATCGTAAATATTGGAGCCTCGTTTTATTTTTCGAGCCTTTGTCTTAAGTTATTTGGGCGATCATTTATTTTGTTCGAGCCTTAAAAACCGTCATTTCGTTTTGCGAGCCAAAACCTAGTTTTTTGAAATTTTCTAAACTGTGAAAAATTATATTTTTGTACAATTTTATTATTTCAACCCCATCGTCACGTGTGAAATCGTTGTCGAAAAAACTTCGCTGTAGTGATTTTTAGTGCAAT
This sequence comes from Striga hermonthica, assembly GCA_902706635.1. Lineage (NCBI taxonomy): Eukaryota > Viridiplantae > Streptophyta > Magnoliopsida > Lamiales > Orobanchaceae > Striga > Striga hermonthica. Next base: position 9,662,300 of record CACSLK010023397.1, read on the forward strand.
CAGGTGCAACTCGCTTACCCTTCTTCCCGAGACCCAGTCCGTCCTTGGAATAGGCCCAGCGCTAGGGCAAAGCCCACTTGTGGTGCCCATGGCCCAAATCTATGATTTTTTGTCAGGCTCGCGTAGCCCGTCTCTTCACCCTATACTCAGCCCCCGCGTAGCTGCGCTCCCTTGTTGTATCTTGCCTACAAGCCCGGTGAAGTCTGCGTCCATTGCAGCCTACAGCCCCCTTTTCCTTCCATGCCAGGCCAAACCCCAGCGGCTCATTTCGCATGCCAGACGGCCCAATAGCGCTACAACCCATCAACGCCCAGCGTCCCAAAATGCATGTCGACAACTCATGTGCCTTTTTTTCTTTCGTGTCGATCCATTTTAAGAAAATAAAAATAAATAGATAAGGTCGAAAAAATTAATTTTTTAAGCCTCGTGACTTTTTTCCGAGACTTGTCCTTTTAAATTTGAGAGTTCTAAGTTCCACAATAATTTTGATAAAAACACTTAATCATTATTTTTTATTAAGTGAGAAATTTCAATAATTTTCTGAAAAATTGGATAATTTATTGATGAAAATTATCTCGCTAAATTTTAGGTCTCTGATGAGTCGAGCTCTCGAACATATCATGAAGCATTTGCATAACGAACATTTTCAGACTGAGGTAGGTGTTGCGGAACTTTCTATTATTTTATTTCTTATAATATATTAATTCAAAAAAACCCTCGTCCCCAAATCGCCTTCTTCCCAAATTCCCGAACAACAACTTCTTGTCGTCTCCTTCTCGCTTCCTTCCACTGGGCTTCTGGGCTTTGCCAGAAATTCGTCCCCTGGCCACTTGGCTACTTCCCGTCTCACCTTGATGTGCTTTTAATTGATGGTCGCCCAATTTCACGCCGCCTGCTTCGGTGCGGAGGTGTCACGGGGGTGTTGTGGTACTGTGCTTCTTTGTTGTTCCGGTGCAGCGGTACAGAGTTGGTGCGGCTCAATTTATGTGGCCCTACGATGCTCGGTCTTGGCTCTTCAATCGCTGACCACCGTGGAGTTGCGACTGGTTTTGGTCGAGGTGAGGTTCTGTGGGAAGGAGTCGGGTGCT
>CACSLK010023397.1:9685819-9696102 GCA_902706635.1 Striga hermonthica
AAAAAAAAAAAAAAAAGAAGAAGAAAATAGAAGACACCAAGTCAAATAGTTTAAACTCTCACACCCTCAAATCAAAACACCTAAAACAAATATTACTGATAGTACATGAGCTGCTGGGCAGCAGCAACATTCTGGTAAGACCCATCATACATGGCCTGGCTTGCACCCGCACCCATTCCCATGGACCCTTGCTTCAGAGGATGTTGCCCCATCAGGCTCATTTTGCTCATTGCAAGTTGCTGCTCGTACGCCAAGAGTTCAGAGGCCGATAGGCCGCCAATGGTTGGCGGTGCAGGTGGCTGGAGAGGGTTTGAGGCTGTTCCAGGTGGAGTTGGTTTGTTACCCCACGAGCACTGTAAAAAGACACCAGTTATTGTAAAACTATAAATTCTGGATGCCCGAATTTATAACAATCAGAAAAAATACAGGACTAATAATGAAAAAAATAAAATAAAGTACCGCATGGGCTCCATGAGTCAGGTTAATTGCAGAAGTTGGTTACATCCTGAGGTTTAGTCTAATGACAAAAGAAGCCACTACTCGTTTGAGTACTATTACAATAATTTGATTAGTTTGAATTTACCTTACAGATTAACCATTGTCTGATCCCTCATGAAAAGTGCACTTGTGCAAGGATAGTACACGTCTCAAGGGGTTTATTTGTAATTCTAAAAGATGAATGGGTCTTCAACTCTTTAATGGATTGGGGGAAGGTCTTCTTTCTGTTACGTTTCAATTGAATACACCATTGTATCCTGCTTCTATTTTAGAAACTGATAGGAAAGTGCAAAACACAGGAATTATTTGTAACACCTTAAAGGGCATTTTGTATTTTTTGAAGCTGATTGGATTTGATCATAATTAGGTCAAACCTAAAGGATAGTTTTTGCAACTATATATACAGATACAAGGCATTTGGTAAGATTTTCCAAGGTTACCCTTGTCAACACAGTTTCTTAATCATTGTAGAACGGATACATTCTCAACACAGAAAGCGAACCTTAATTTGTCTGCTACCGAGGAAAGGCTGAGCATTTCCCATGGATATTGCCATAGCAGCTTCTCCATGTGTGCTGTACCTCACAAAACCAAATCCCTTATCACGCTGGACACGAACCTCCTCAATCGATCCAGCACCAAGTGCATAAAAGTAACGGTGCAGATCAGCCTGGGTCACCTGTCAGAATAAAAACAAGGAGCAGATACATTACAAAACCGATTCCCAAAAAAAATAAAATAAAATAAAATAAAATCACTGCAAAATGAGCTGGACATGAGTTTTTTATTTTTTTTTAAAAACTATTAACCAAGAGTAGAGAGAGGGGGATGAATTACTTCTGGAGCAAGATTGCCAACATACACAGTAGTGTATTGGGGATTGTTCTCAGGAGCATCACTATTTGCTGCCTCCTTCACATCTTCTGTAGAGGCAAAATTTTACATCAGAAATATTCGTTGAAGTTGGTAGGGTCAAATAATCACATTTACAAACTAGAGATAGGAGTGGCAATTTAAGGCACAACATGTTTAGCCAACACGAAACTGTAACGTTTGGGCTGGGCCAGGGTTCATGCCACATCTGACTGGCCTTAAATCAGGCACAGACTTTCTCAATTAGTACATAAGTAATAATCATATGTTATGACATTATTTTAGGATTTTACATGACAATTTATCTTTCAGAAACAACTAATCAGTATCAGAAACAAGCACAACTAGTCACTCAGTCAACTATGATTCATGTCAAAGATATTTTCTGAAGTTAAATTTTTAACCTCGCAATCTACTCACCAGAGGAGCCATTTGTTAGTTCCACAACACTTTTAGCATCTGAGCTCTGCTGGTCATCACTGTTTCCAGCGCCTTTTGTGGCCCAGTTACAGCGTATCTGTCTGCTTCCAAGCCATTTTCCTGCAACATTGACACATAAAGCAACATTACACTCGTGGTAATCAGAGCAGATAAAACACAGTGAACTTCAAATAATTAGAAAAGCAAATGGAATGAAAAATAATCCAAACTGTTCTCACCAGTTAAGTCATTAATTGCATTCTGAGCATCCTGAGGGAAAGAAACAACAAAATCAGGATTAAGGAAATGGTAGATTATAAGAAAATTCAGACACAACTTATGATGTGAGGAACATACCTGTTGGCTCCTGAAAGAGACAAATCCAAACCCTCTGGAACGGCCAGTCTTTTGATCCCACATAACCCTCGCATCACTAACATCATCAAATTTGGGATCAGCAATTTCCATAACTAATAAAACACCGAGAAAATCACAGGAGGTGGCAGGGGGGTACTTACGAACAGCTAGGATAAACAGAAAAGCATGCGAACAACATAGCATCTGTCACCTCGGCACTTAGGTCACCGACAAATATATTGTAGTGGCCTGCATACATGGTCAAATGATTTCATAAAACACAGAATATTTTAAATAAAAAAGCTAAAAGCAACCTCATGTCACCATATACACCAACCTGATGTGTCCTCCCTCTGACCACTGGTATAAGCCCAGTTAACTTTGATAGGCTGCCCAAACCTGAAATTCAAACACATGACACTGGTTCTGGTATCACTGGAATTTGAACCCAAATATTAAATTATTACAACTCACAGATGTCTCCCGTTGAGGGACAATATTGCAAGTGCAGCAGATCTACGGTCATAGTAGTGAACGAAACCATAAGATGACTGCACAGAGAGAAGGAAAAAAATGTGAAACATCATCCCAAGACAGAATCTGAGCCACTCAATGCATAAAAGTGCACAAGAAAGAGGATACTTGAGTGTGTTCTTACCTTTTCTTTTCTAACAAGCTTGCAGCTTTCCACAGGACCAGTACTAGTAAAAACTTCTTGGAGAAGTGGCTCCGTCACCTGTATGTGAACATTCCCAACATACCTGCAGTTCTCAAAAAATAAAAACCCTAGAAAAATTCGAAAAGAAAGGAAAAGAAGGAAAAATGGATGAATTCATAAGAATTTCTACAGATAGAACTAAAACCAAGAAAACAACAGACAATATTAGGTCCCTAAATAATTAAACAAGATCTGAAGCCAATTTGGATCCACGGACAGGCGAACTTGTAAAGAACATCAATGTTGTGGGACTTGTATATGCCATAAGCTATTCAAAAAGTGCAATAGAAAACAAAATATAGAAAAGGAAGGAAAAGTTGACTGCAAGGCACTCACACACTGCGGCAAGTACTTGGATCAAACCCAGGAGGCAGATTTCCACTTGCCATTGGCTCAATCTGCAAAATGCAAAAGTCAACACAAGAAAGACGGAATCGATGAACTGATCGGATAAATAAGTAAAATAAACTTATAAATAAATAAATCGAACAGTGCTTGTAGAGGTTCAAAACTTAAAAGCTACATTGTCATGTCTAAAATAGACAATACCAATTTTAATTCATCACTGCCCACATCAATCTAAGATTCAACAAAAAAGCCTATCTTTTATAAATTTATAGAAAACCCTTTAATTTTCTTCCTATGTCACCTAACTTAGTAACTTCTTGCTGACATGTGCTGGTCCATCACAATCCATCATCCAATCCTTTTGAAACAATAACCATCCATTTTTCTCTGGTTATTCTACAGTTATATATCTAACCTCCCTCACATAAAATTACTTCTTCCCTAAAATTATTTTCCACTATGCCCCTCACTCAAGGAGCACCTCCACCTAGCAACTTCCATTCCTCAAAACTTGAAACAGACACCTCGGATACTAGGAGGTAAAAAATATATGTTTTTTTTTTTCTCACTCTATAAGATAATCATAATAAATAAGCTATTAATCCCCAAACAGGGCAAATTAGACCTAAATATTAGGAGATTTTCTTCAAAATCTACTTTGCCGAAGAAACGTAAAATATAAAAAAATCCAGACTCCCCCCCTTCAAACATGGCAGCACCAGATACCCACAAACCACATATACAGAAAATCAAATCCATAATAGTAGAGAAAATTCACACGAAAACCATCAATCAACCAATTATCGCGAAAGTTTGTAATCATCCCAGCGAAGACCCAAAAAAACAAGCATCTTTAAAATCAAAATCCAAGGCATACCTAAAACGAACAGATAATCACCATCACCAAGAAACATAAACAAAAAAAAAGGAAAAAAAAAACGAAAATTGAACCTGAGGAGCAGCTAAAAGGCCGGGATGATAAAGCGACTGTTGCTGAAGGATCGCTTGCTGCATCAGAGCCTGATGCTGTTGCAGCTTCAATCTCTGATTCTGCATTTTTTTTTGTGTATCGATTATAAATTAGATGATCGATAGAGGAGATGTGCAGGTTTTAGGGTTTGCAGAGCGACGGAAAAATCCAGAGAGAGGGCCTATAATATCTCTCTATGAAGAAAGAAATAAAAAAGAAAAAGGGAAAAAAAAAAAAATAAGAAAGGACAAAAAGAAAATTCACAGAGAGAGAGAGAGAGAGAGGTGAAAATAATAGAGGTGTGAGACTAATTATAGCTCTGAATTTTAATGGTCCCACATCACGCGCTAATAACAAAATGCTAAAGACTGTAAAGGGCCTGTTTAGTAGTCAGTAGGCCCATTTGTTTCTAGCCCAGTAGATATAGAAATCTTTATGTTTGGGTTATCGAGTGACTAGCTTACACTTTGTTCTAGTGTGTTTTTTTACAGGGCCCATTTACTTATATTCGAATAAATCTATATTTATATCCATATCTATTAATATATAATAAAGATTAACATAATTCACTTTTAAAAACTCTTTCCCGCCAATTTCATTAATTACATGCTAAATTCAGAATGTTAGGACAATTTGGGATAAGAAATTAATGAGCATCCATAATTTTAGGAATAAATTGATACAATCCTATTTTATGCACTTTTCAAAATTTGGTTAGATGTTGATCTATGGAATAAACTGATACATTCAGAATTTTAGGAATAAACTGATACAATCTCAATTTGCTAATATGTAGGCAAAATCTATTGAATAATACAATTACGGCATGGACATGGCCGTGCATCTCCACTGCTTCCCGTTTGACCTCTTACACCTCAAAGGTATATATCCTTCCACAAATTAAAATATATATATATATATATATATATATATATATATATATTATTTATTTATTTTATGTTTAAGAATTTTTAATACAATGTTTAATTAGAAATCTAACATTCTACAAATTTATTAAAAAAATTACTATTTAATCATTTGTATTCTTATAACTACAAATGGTTATTTTACCTTTTTTTCCTGATAAATTACATTAAATAATATTTTCATATCAATATTATTTTACATTATCTATATCTATTAATATAATAAGAATGCAAATCGAATCTATATATGTATTAGCCAACCTATTTACCAAAAATAGTAGCAAGAAAAGTCAACACACATTTAATATAAACCTTATTTGGAATGTTTTTACTATATGCATTAAATGCTTGCATATTTATATTTACTATCCAGATATAATCTTCAAGATTTTTTTCTTAAATAATTTATGCAATAATTTTACTGATATCCATTATAATTAATATTTGTCGAGTAATATTTTTTAACCTTTATTTAATTATATAAAACTAATATTTTTTTTAAAAAATTAATATTATTTATCATTTAAAAGATAATGATCACATCTTTAAATGATTTTATTGATGGTTAGATAATAAAATTATATTAGTTATTCTTTAAATTTTCGACATGTTATTTATTTGTATATTATTGTCAACTATGATAGTGTTTTTATCACTTTTTTTGTTATGTTTCTTTTTTTTTCCCGAAACGACAGAAAATTTTATAGATCAAAACGCACAAACGTGCAAATTACAACTTAGAGCCGCAGCCAAAAGCTAAATAAACTGGGAGGACTGGTCCGAAGACCGCCTAAATCCGACACTAGCAACGCTAGAATCTCAACACACAAAACACAACAAAAACTACCAAAATAACTACGAAGCTCCCAACAGGAGAATCTTCTAGCTCCCAACAGGAGAATCAACACTGAGGCCAACAACCCATACCAAAACACGAGACCTAACAAAACAAACAAACAAAACAAAGGAGCATAAAAATGAAACTACCAAACAAAACAAAACAACAGCCCAAAGAAAACGAGCCCTTCCAAAGAAGATACACTAAACCGAACCAGCGGAAACGAAGCAACTGTGAATCCCGCAGCTTGAAGAACCAGCCCCGAAACTGCCCAAACCACTCGGTGGCCTAACGGTGTCGAAACCCAAACCCCAAAATAGCACCAAGTCACTCCACTCCACGACCACTACACCCGAATGCCCTGGACGGACAAAAGGGTGTCGCGACCGCAACACCCAACCCCGAACCACTTGGAATAAGACCGAGGCCACCGCACCGTCACATCGCCTCTCCAGCCAACACCACTGACCGAAAGAAGAAACACGACGACCCCTGCTACTCGACGCTCGGCCTCGAACATCAACGACGCCCCAACCACCTGACCAAGAAGGAAGTCGAGCAATTGAGACGCGTCCCACCCCGAGAACAGCGCGACGGCTCCATCGCCCTCCAACAGAGAGGCCACCGCACGGAATTGATGAGCCGACGCTGGAAAAAGCAATGACCCATCGCATGAGGCGAAGCCCGACTCCATGGAGCGCGGAAGATGAGCGGAAAATTGGGGGCGGGAACCAAACGGCCAAGGGCCGGAGACCGCCGGCTAAGCCCAGCGACGACTGAGGAAGGCTAACGGAGGCGGAGATGAGACGAGAAGAAACGAGCAGATTTGGGGTTTTTTTTTGTTAGGTTTCGGCGGAGATAACAAAATTTTTTTGTAAAATTTTTTTGTTATGTTTCAAAAATGAATTTATTGTAAAATATTTTTTTATTGCATAGTATGTTAAATAAACTATAAAGCTTTAGGATGAAAATTAGAAAAAAATCTCTTGATTATGTAAGAGATTTATTTTTTGGCAATTGCTAAATCAATTTTCTTAAAAAATTATTATGAGAAAATTGAATTCTAAAAAATATGTGTGTGTATTCTGTAAATATTTATACACAAAATTTTATTTTGAATTTCATTACATAAATTAATACGAAGAAGACTACTTCTATAAATTTTATAAATAATAATAATGAAATTATATGACTATAAATTTTATAATAAAATAAGAATTGAGTATTATATGTTGAACATGAATAAATAAAATTTTTATTTTTTCTTATATCAATGAAAAAATATATATCTAAAATTAAATTTATATTAGTATAACGTATTTGCGAAATAATACATTAATTAATATATTAATTGTCTGGCTAAAATAAACATCACTTATTAATAGATGTGAAATATGGATGATCCAAGCTTATCGTTTTTTTCCGTCTAAAAGTACAAGTCCTATAGAAATGATTGATATATTATATGTATCTCGTGCATCGCACGGGCTATGCACTAGTATAATAAGCATTTCTTGCCATTATGCATTAATTACATCCTAATTATAGTAATTTTACACAATTCCTTGAAACAAACCTCGAAGCATTAATTGCAATCAATTTTACAATCGGATTTATAGTTTTAAAAAAATATCCCATAATATTTGATTAAACACTAAATCTGATTGTTTGAAATCAATTCTATTTAAAAGCAATGTTATTATGGAATCAAATATTATGAAGCATCATTTTAAAATCAGTATAATTATGGAATCAAATAATTTAACCACAATTCAAAAATTTTAATTCAATCTATATCTCTTTTTATACTTTTCAATTCATTTTAATATAACATAAATTTGCCGTAAAAATGAGAGTAGAACTTTACAATAATCATATATCAATATTAATAATATAAATGATAAATAAAAAAATTTAATTATTTAGACTGTACACTTTATTGTATACATATAAATAAATCGCATATTTGAACTTTAAGTTTTTTATTTTTTTCCATATATAGTTATACAATATATGCAACTTAACTACAAGTAAAAAATTTAGTAAATATTTCATTTCAATCATGGTAACATGTTTTTAAAAATTGCCACAATATTCGATTCACTATTCTACTACACATGAAACAACTTTTTATTTATATTATCACAATTTTTTTACCATTTTCAATTATTTTTTTATCAATTTAGTTATGAAATATTTTTTTCATTTAAAAATAGTGATTTAATGTTATCGGATTCATTTAGTTAGTTTTGAGCTACAAATGATAAAATATCGCTGTTATTTTTTCTTTAACGTAAATATTTTGTAAATATTGTTTTACAAAAGATACAATCAAAAATCCAAATCTATGTTAAAACATAACAAAAACAAAATTGTTCTCAATATTGGAATGAATTTGGAATAAGAAACGAGAATGATTGAAAAAAAAAGATATACTCAAAATCCACACTTTAAGGTAACAACTTTTCGTATTCTATATAAAATTAAACTTCACATAAATCATATCTTTAGTATTTATCACAATATTACATATTTACACTATAATTTTAATTTGTGGTGCTAACATAACGAAAATCAACAAAAAAAAAGTAAGAAGGTGTCTATGCAGTTCGCAATTACCAAGTGGAGAGCAATCTTGGTAAATATTGGTCTACGGTTGCGAAGTGCAAAGTACTTTTGCATGGAAAAATGACGATGTTTTTAATAATGTATGACTTTTTCATGACGAACATTTTACGATTACCTAACAAGTACTCTATGTATTATAACTTATTGATTAATAATTTAATTAAAAATTTTACCAAAATAAATACAGCTCGTGCATCGTACGAGGTTAAGTACTATTCTATTTACTATTTACTAAAATTTGTAGTAAAAATTTTTGGGAGCATTTAATGCATACCTTTTTTTAAAACTTTTAACATATATGCATTAATTGTTTTCATATACATGTTTTTAAATAAGATCAAACCATATATGATCAAAAATATTGTTTCATTAAACAATATATTAATATCTGTAATAATTTCTTTGATTTTCATTATAAAAAATTATAAGATTGATTTTCTGTGATTCAGAATATTTTGGTCAAGATAAATATTACAACATGTTTTAAATTCTAACCATAATATTAATTTTTTTTTCACAAATATTTCACTTTTTATCTAAATATATTTATCGAAAATCTTGAAGAATTTTTTCTTCCAATTAATCAGGTGAAATCATGTTGGTGAAATGATCTTTACCGATATATTTTTTTCTTAATCTTTAATTTGTTATACATAAAAAATAAATTATTTTTCAAATTATTCGTTATATATAATAAAATAACCATTTAATAAAAATAGTAGTAAAAATTTTTGGGTGCATTTAATGCATACTTTTTTAGAAACTTTTTAAATATATACATTAATTGCTTTCATATACATGTTTTCAAATAAAATCAAATCAAATATGATTAAAATATTATTTTATTAAATAATATATTAATATCTGCAATAATTTTATTAATTTTATTATACAAGATTGATTTTTCGTGATTTATGTTGAGAATATTTTGGTCAAAATAAATATTACAATCTATTTTAAATTCTAACCATAATATTATTTTTTTCACAAATATTCACTTTTTATCTAAAAATATTTATAGAAAAACGTAACAAGGTTAGGTAGAATTTTTTCATCCAATTAATCAGGTGAAATCAAATTGGTGAATTAATCTTTACCAATATAATTCTTTTCTTAAGCTTTAATTCGTTATATATATATATATATAATAAATTATTCTTTAAGTTAATATGATTTACCATTTAAGAGATAATGATCACATACATTTAATGGTCAAAAATTAAAATTTAAATATATTAACTGTTGTAGAATTTATATGTATATTATTAGCAACAATGATTATTTTTCTTCTCATTTTGTTTATTTTGATTTCTTTATATAATGAAATTCTTGTAAATTATATTTTTATTGTAGAGTGTGCTAAATAAACTATAAATTCTTATAATGCAAATTACAAAAATCTTGATTACATAAGGGATTGAGTTTTTGGCATTTGTTAAATTAAATTTGTTTAATTAGTATATAAAATTAAATTCTAAAAGACATGTGTGTATATTTTGTAAAATATTTATACACTGTTTAGTTTTAAATTTATTTACATTTTACTAACGTGCATTAAATATTTTTAATTACATAAAATAAAAAGAAAAAGAAGATGTACAAATTTTATAAATAATAATGACATTATATGAAAACAAAGTTTATAATAAAATAATAATTAAGGATTATATGGCGTACAATAATAAGTAAAACTGTTATTTTCTCTTA
>CACSLK010023397.1:9716017-9732710 GCA_902706635.1 Striga hermonthica
AAAAAAAAAAAAAAAAACAAACAAACAAACAAAGGTTATTCTCAATTATCGTCAACTGTTAGGACATAGAGTTCTATAGCATGATATATGCTCTCAGACATAATAGTCATCATTGTATTAATCGGTCAGTATAAAGCTAATTAGTCTTCATCAGTCAAAGGTTATGAAGGCATTGCAAAAAGTAACATTTGATGTAAATGAGAGTGTTCATAAAAGTAACATTTGATGTAAATGAGAGTGTTCATACTCTAGTGGAATAACTGGAAAAATTAGACGGAGAAGAAAAGACATACTAATGAGGGTGGGGTAAGTGGATGCCAAGACAGAAGGTATATGATTTTTTTTCAAAGACACAAATATCAAATGAACAATCAGTTGATCATAAAAATGTTTACCGCATTGAGTTCTGTGATGGGGCCCAAAGAGCACAAATGACGCACAAGAGAGAGAATGACAAGACTTGCCAAAAGGCAGGAATGATCCAAGCATGCTGCCATTGCTCATTGTAAACATCATTTGACTTGAAATGGAGCTGTAATATCCAAAGCAAAATGTCTCAATTCATAACAAACAAAAACCATGACATACAAAATAAGATGGGAATATCAACTTTTGTGGTCATATTTTTCAACATCATGCTTAGCACACACACAAGTTCTTTCATTTATCATCAAAGGCGACGCAAACAGAAAAAGAAATCTTGTTGAGAATTTTGATATCAAACAGCGTTAACCGCTCTGCTCTTGGTAATGTCATTCATTAAAAGAAATTTGATATAGTCACACTTTCTTGGAGGTTATTATGATTTAGTTTGTGGTAAGTGGAAACATACATACATGATGAAAATTGTTTATGGCTCAAATTTGTCAGGGTAAACATTGGTCTTTTCTGTCCAACTTTTGCATGTTGGCATAACAAAGAATCAGCCATATTACCTCATAGCAAATCCAGCCAACGGATACGATTACTGCAACGGCTAATGCATTCGTGAACTTCCTGTAAACATCTAACTTAGCAGTCATTCTCCTAGCCTGTTGCACCAAGTGAACTTGTGATTCACTAAGGTAATTTCCATAGAGTAAATTTCAACAAAGTAAAATTCAATCAGCAATACTTATTATTCCTGCTGATGCATGAAATAAGAAATGGACACTATGTTGGACGAGCATGGAAAAGTAAAAGTAATTATAACTTGAGCATAGGAGAAAGAATTTATTGAATCCACAAATAAACCGGAAAGGAACATCAATACCTTACGCAATCACTTACAATTTATGGATCACCAAAAAGATAACAAACAAAAACAACTATTTATTTCAGAGTCATGATCAACAGGCAACCAGCCAGTCAAATAATAACGAATGAAAATGCTCCTCATGTAAAATATATTCAATTTTCCCATTTCTATCAAAATCTAACTATTCCAGCTTCAGACTACATTCAGAAACTGATGATGTGAAATCCTAACATAAAACTAACATGCCAAGTTGAAAAAACTTCAAATAAGTATATACAAACAAACAGTAAAAGAAAATGAAATGTCTACCTGAAGCTTGTTCAAAGTCGAAGAGAGGGAAGTAAATATCCAGAGGACGAAAAAAGCATCCAAAATCGCCACGGGAAGCGCAAAAAACAGCCTTGCCTTCCCCGAGAGATCACTGATCGTGCCAACATTTTCTATAATCTCAAGAACTTCAGATGCTACAAAGAAAGTCCCACCGAGCAAAACAACCTTGGATGTAAGACCACCCAACGTGGGCCGAACCACACCATAACCCATAGACACAATGAGAATAATCAGTCGCGACACAGTACGTTTCACAATCCCAAAAGTGACAGCCCATAGAGTGGTCCCCATCGGCCTGACTCCAGTCTCATTGAACTCGGCATAGTCAAAGTACCAAAAAGCCATCTCAAACATACCCAAGGTAATCACGAGCGTAATACAGTTCTGCAAAGGAAGAACCTCTTTCCAGAACCTCGCATACTGAGAAAACCAGAATATACCGAGCAGCACGAATGCAAGGGACATGAACCCATAAAACTTCATGAGGGGAGCCATTCGGCCAGGCAAGTAACCTGATGGGTTTTTCCAGACGGTTTTGCCCTCTACATAAATCTCCTTGAGCTTAGGATCACAGTGAATGAAGTAAAGGTTGTACATTCCAGTTTTAGTGATCTGTATGGACCTCGGCTGCAGGCTGGTCTCCAACGCGTCAATTTCAAATGAGGCACCAAATATTTGAGGCCATCTTGGATTGTCAGTCGACGGGCGGTGAATGATCTGACCTTGCTTGCAGACCCCAAGTTTTGCAAGATCTGATGTGCAGCACACGGCTCGTTGACCTCCATATGCCGAGCCTCCAATTAATTCTCGGTCGTCAACCTCGAACACGACTGCATGAATTGATTCCGAGCTGAAGTTAGAGAGATCCAGAGGCCTTCGGAATGTGATCTTTTCAAATCTAGTTGATAAGAAAGGACGATTAGCTATTGCATAGAATTAAGTATTATAAGCTAAAAAATGGGACTCTGCCCAAAGAGATGGATCCAGGAAAGCACATATCAAAATTATGAAAAAAAAGCATTATTCTGAATAACTCTTTTCTTCCCAGATTAATTTGTTTGTCCAACAATCCAAGTTATCGATGATTCGAGCACTTAGCTTGCTGAAACATCAAGGATTCAACATTTTTCATCCCAATCCATCGTTAATACGTTTCAATTCCATTAATGTTTTTATCAAAAATTGAAAAACCCATTTCAAAGCCAATTTTGATGAGAACATTAGCAATCACCTGCAGCAGCTACAGTAACAATAGAAGCTGTTTATCAACTTATACGGTTAAAATACATCATCATGCATCAATGTCGGTGGTTATCGTGTCATTGCTTGAACACAGAAATGCAAGGTACCTATCGAGCAGTTAACTGAATCAGTGGAAGCAAGAATTCATGATTAAGCTTCTAAACTACAAATGCTTCAACATTTGTTCAAATCAGAATTTCCGAAAAAACAAACAAGAACAATCCTAATTATCCAGAGCAGCAAATATTACTTCCAAGTCAAATGGATCTCCAAAAAGCACGCTGATTATCACACCATGAAATTAAACACCAAAAATACATCGAAGCATTTAATTAAATACACCAAAATTCCACAAAACAATCAATTGCAACATAGATATTAGAAGAGGCGGAATTTCACCGAATAAAAGAGTCTCCGGGGGAGGACTCGTTGAGAGCAGGTGCGGAAGAGTAAATCCCCTCGCTTCCTCCGTGAACAACGAAGGCATTTCCTTTTCCGACGAACTTCTCGCCGGCGTACTCATGCACCGACGCCTCAGTGCGGGGAGCGGAGAGCAGCACCGCCGCAGCCAAGAGCAGGATTGCGAATACGGAGCTCAAGCGCAACATTGCTGCTGCGTGCAACTCACTCGAGCTCAGGCGAGTGGATCTGCGGTTACGGAGAGAGAGAGATCTGACGCTCAAACTGTGATGGCAAAAAGAGGAGAGAGAGAACGATGACTAACTGTGTTTTACTTTACATATTGACTCGTCATAGTGCAGGTGCACGAGGCAATGATCTGGTGTGAGCGAGTGCATAAATAAGGTCAACTCAAGTCAACAATCTTGATTGTTTATTGTGCTTTAAGGGGGTGATTTTTTTTATTTTTTTTTATTTATTTTTTTTTCCTTTTTTTCCTTTTTTTATTGTTTTTCTTTTTTTCTTTTTCTTTTTTCTTTTTTTTTGGGTGATTGAATAAAGTTATTTTTGTTATAATATGTACAAGTGGAATAAACCACTATGCACAAAATAATTTTACTCCATTATTTGATGTTATGGGAATAGTGAAATGGGGTATGGATATTAATAATTGATGTGAATTGTGTCGGAAGAGTTTTGCCTATAAAAGGCACTCCAAGTGTAGAGAAAATTTGCACCATTGAAAGAAAGAAAGAAGAAAGAAATATTCAGTATAATTTCTATCCGGCTTCTATTTGGTGTTCTTTATATTTTCTGTTTTTATAACACGTTATCAGCACGAACGCTCTATCCGGTCAAGGAAGGTAGGAATATACTAATTATATATGTATGTATATATATTACATAAAATTAGTATATTTTACTGATATACATATTACCATTATTCTTGACAATTAAGGCTCTGCCATAGTCAAGGATATGTGGTATGAATATACTAAATATGACATTATTTACACATTACCATTATTATTGGCAAGTAAGGCTATGTCATAGTCAATAATATGTGGTAAGATGATATTATTAAATTTGCTTATGAATTACTACTAATTATGAAATAACTTCAAGTTATAATAAATAATATTATTACTTATAATTAACACCCACAAAATGGTTTAGCCAGTAGTGGTGTGAAATTTATAACTGCTTATTATTGTACCCACCGAAAGATTTATCGAGTAGTGTGGAGTGACATTTTTATTTGCTTTGTGACTTATATTCATTAAATTGATCACATAGTGACTTGGAAATTTTTAAGGTAATATTTATGATTAATTAGTATTTTATAATCATGAATGATTAACTAACAAATATTATACCATTAATTTGTTCCCAACGGCTACTTAACGGCTATATTGCAACGGCTACTTATCAACCTATATATATACCACACTATACTTCATATATTAACATTCATTCCAAATACTACAATATATTCCCCTCAAAAGAAAAAAAATGTTTCATCTACTATTTATAATTACCATTATATTGTTTATTCTATACGCTTTGAGAATTTTCACGATGATGTATCATACCGCTGAATTTATATTTTATGTATTAGGTCTTTGTATAATGTGTTTCTTATTTGTTTTTTTATACGTTGTGGAGAATTAATGATTGTATATGTAATTTTCTCGAATCTAAGCATTGATGTTTTTATTTTATAGTTATCATGGCAAATTTGGTCAAACTCAAATTTGAGGCTCTCGACATTTCGGGAAAAAAATATATTTCATGGACACTAGATGCCGAAATTCATTTGGCCGCAAGGGGATTGGGAGAAACAATAATCTCCCCAAATAATTCATCAATCCAAGATAAAGCTAAAGCAATGATATTTCTGCGACATCATTTGAATGAGGGATTGAAAAATGAATACTTAACTGTGAAAGATCCTGCAGATCTTTGGAAAGCTTTGAAAGAAAGATATGATCATCAAAAAACAATAATTCTTCCTCGGGCTCGTTATGAATGGATGCACTTACGCTTCCAAGATTTTAAAACTGTAAACGAGTTCAATTCAGCCATGTTCCGCATTTGCTCGGTATTGAAAGTATGCGGGGAAAACATAACTGATTATGATATGCTTGAAAAAACGTTGTCCACATTCCACGCTTCAAACGTGCTTTTGCAGCAACAATACAGAGCAAAAGGCTTTGTGAAATATTCTGAGTTGATTTCTTGCTTGTTGTTAGCCGAACAAAATAATGAGCTGTTGATGAAAAATCATGAATCTAGACCCACGAGGTCTACTGCGGTCCCTGAGGTAAATGCTGTAATATCTAAACAGGGACCCAGAAATGAAAACAGCCAAAATTATGGACGTGGATATAACTCAGGTCGTAGTCGTGGCCGTGGACGTGGTCGTGGATATGGTCCAGATAGAAATTATGGACGAGGCCAAAATTTTTACCCGGGATACAAATCTGGCCGAGGTAATTATCGTGGACATGGAAAAAACGATGCCCAAAATTATGAAAAGGGGAGAAATTTTCATAAAAATTCTGAAAATAATAAAGGGGAAGAAAAAGTCGTGAAAAATAACGATGAAAAGGCATGTTATAGATGTGGGAGAAATAACCATTGGGCACGAAATTGTCGAGCCCCACCGCACGTGGTTGAAAGATATCAGGATTCCCAGAAAGCAAAAGAGAAGAATATTGAAACTAATTTTATGCTTGGGGAATCCTATGAAAATGATGCAACACGTGTGGATGATGACTATGGCATCGATGACATATTGAAACTGGATTTTTTGATGCGGCATTTGAGGACGAAGCTGGAAATGACCAAGAAAATAACTGATGATCATGTTTCTTTTTGCTTTCTGAGATTTTATTGTATTGGTGTGTGAACTACTTTTATTTGTATTTCGAATATTGATCAATAATAAATGTTGTTTTCTTTTAGATCATGGATCGGTCTCGAATCCAAAATGAAGATATATGTCTTGCGGATTGTGCCACTACTCATACTATACTCAAGGACAGAAAATATTTCGTTAACTTGAAGTTAAATAAAGCAAACGTAAACACAATATCCGGAAGTGCAAAGATAATTGAGGGTTCTGGAAAAGCCATATTTTTTATGATGGGAGGTACAAAATTTGTAGTAAATGATGCGCTATTCTCCCCTAAATCAACAAGAAATTTGTTGAGCTTTAAAGATATTCGTATGAACGGATATCACATTGAGACTATGAATAAAGGGGGAGATGAATATCTTTGCATTACCTCAAATATTGCGGGAAATAAATGTGTTTTGGAGAGATTACCCGCTTTATCCTCGGGTTTATATTACACCCGAATTAATATAATCGAGGCTTATGTTGCAACCAATTCAAAGCCGAATGAAACATTTAAACTTTGGCATGATCGACTTGGTCACCCTGGCTCGATAATGATGAGAAAAATTATTGAAAATTCTAGTGGCCATCCATTGAAAAATCAGAGGATACTCATGTTCTCAAGGAAAATTGATACTGAGACCATCACATACTAAAGTCGGACATGAATCACCATTATTTTTGTAAAGGATTCATGGTGATATATGTGGACCTATTCATCCACCTTGTGGTCCATTCAGATATTTTATGGTGTTGATTGATGCCTCTAGTAGATGGTCTCATGTGAGTTTGTTATCAACTCGAAATGTGCCATTTGCTAAATTACTCGCCCAACTTATCAAGTTAAGGGTTCAATTCCCAGATTATATTATCAAACGGGTCAGACTTGACAATGCTGGTGAGTTTACATCTCAAGCATTTAATGATTATTGTATGGCAGTGGGAATTGATGTTGAACACCCTGTGGCACATGTTCATACTCAAAATGGTCTAGCAGAATCATTAATTAAACGACTGCAGCTCATAGCTAGACCATTGATAATGAGAACAAAACTTCCTGCTTCAGTATGGGGACATGCTATTCTGCATGCAGATGATCTAATTCGAATTAAACTAAGTGCATATCATAAATACTCGCCATTACAGTTGGCATACGGTCGAGAACCAAATATTGCACATATAAGAATTTTTGGTTGTGCAATATATGTACCAATTGCTCCGCCCCAACGTACAAAAATGGGGCCTCAAAGAAGGTTGGGAATATATGTTGGATATGAATCTCCATCAATAATCAAATACCTTGAGCCGAAAACAGGTGATGTTTTTACAGCTCAGTTTGATGATTGTCATTTTAATAAAGAATTGTTTCCCCCCTTAGGTGGGAATGAAAAATCAATTGAGAGAAATATTGAATGGAGAACAACATCACTATCATATCTTGATCCTCCCACCAAACAAAGAGAGCAAGAAGTTCAAAAGAGCATACATCTGCAGAATATCGCAAATCAATTGCCAGATGCATTTACTGATTTAAAAAGGGTGACCAAATCACATGTGGCAGCTGTGAATGCCCCTACTTGAATTGAGATCCCAAAAGAAATGGCAAATGATGATGTGCCAAATGAGTCAAAGACACGCTTGAAACGAGGAAGACCAATTGGGTCTAAAGATAAGAATCCTCGAAACAAAAGAGAAATTCGTGACCCAAATTTAGAAAAGAATCAAGATGGTGAAAAAATTTCGGGGCAGAATGAAAATATTGAAATTTTCATTAATTACGTAAATAATGGGAATCTTTGGAAGCGTGATGAGATCACAAATATTGATGATGCATTTGCATATATGGTATCAAAAGAAACTGAAAATGAAGTTGAGGATCCTGAACCAAAATCTGTAACTGAATGTCAGAAAAGACATGATTGGGATAAATGGAAAGGCGCCATACAAGCCGAGTTAGATTCACTCAATAAACGAAAAGTTTTTGGGCCTATTTCCATTATACCAAAAGACATAAAACCTATTGGATACAAATGGGTTTTCACCAGAAAGAGAAATGAGAAAAATGAGATCACGAGATATAAAGGAATCAGAATGCCCGAAGCACTAAACTTGAGATGCGTCTCATGGATGTTGTAACTGCTTATTTGTATGGATCATTAGACACCGACATATATATGAAAATTCCAGAAGGAATCAGAATGCCCGAAGCACTAAACTCCAAACCTAGAGAGTTATGTGCGTTAAAGTTGCAAAGATCATTATATGGCTTGAAACAATCCGGGCGTATGTGGTATAATTGTTTGAGTGAACAATTACTAAAAAAGGGATACTTAAATGATCAAATATGTCCGTGTGTCTTTATAAAGAAATCACATAATGGAGTTGTGATAAAAGCTGTATATGTTGATGACCTTAATATTATTGGGACAGCAAATGAAATACAAGAAGCAGTTACCTTTTTGAAAGGCGAATATGAAATGAAAGATCTCGGAAAAACCGAATATTGTCTCGGTTTACAGATAGAGAGAGTACAAAATGGGATATTTGTCCATCAATCTAACTATAGTAAAAGAGTATTGAAATGATTTAATATGGACAAAGCTAATCCCCTTAGTACTCCGATGGTTAACCGAATATTGGATGTTGAAAAGGATCCATTTCGACCATGTGAAGAAAATGAAGAAGTACTTGGTCCTGAGGTACCATATATGAGTGCAATAGGGGCTCTTATGTATCTTGCTAATTGCACCAGACCAGATATATCTTTTGCTACCAACTTATTAGCAAGATATAACTCGTCACCTACGAGGAGACACTGGAATGGAATCAAGCATATATTTCGTTATCTCCAAGGAACAATCGATCTGGGATTACTTTACTCAAATGATAAAAAACATGAAATGATCGGTTTTGCAGATGCAGGATATTTATCAGACCCACATAAGGCAAGATCTCAGACTGGCTACATTTTCACAATTGGTGGAACTGCATTTTCTTGGCGCTCTCAGAAACAAACACTAGTTGCTACATCTTCAAACCATGCTGAAATCATTGCACTGCATGAAGCAACTAGGGAAAGCATCTGGCTCAGAAACATGACTCAACACATTCAACAAGCCAGTGGATTCTCGAATAATAAAGACCCGACAGTGATATTTGAAGACAATGCAGCATGTGTCGCTCAGACCAAAGAAGGATACATCAAGAGTGACAGAACTAAACATATCCCACCAAAGTTCTTCTCATACACTCAAGAACTTGAAAGGAACAAACAAATCAAGGTTCAATACATCCGATCAAGTGATAACGCAGCAGATTTGTTTACAAAGGCGCTCCCAACTACAACGTTCCGAAAGCATGTCCATAACATTGGAATGAGACATCTCCGAGATTTACACGGATGATAACTCGAGGGGGAGCATGTGTGGCTGTACTCTTTTTCCCTTATCTCGGTGTTTTTCCCACAGGGTTTTTCCGGATAAGGTTTTTAATGAGGCAGCATAAACGCACATTGCATTGTGGTTATTCCAAGGGGGAGTGTTATAATATGTACAAGTGGAATAAACCACTATGCACAAAATAATTTTACTCCATTATTTGTTGTTATGGTTATAGTGAAATGGGGTATGGATATTAATAATTGATGTGAATTGTGTCGGAAGAGTTTTGCCTATAAAAGGCACTCCAAGTGTAGAGAAAATTTGCACCATTGAAAGAAAGAAAGAAGAAAGAAATATTCAGTATAATTTCTATCCGACTTCTATTTGGTGTTCTTTATATTTTCCGTTTTTATAACAATTTTGGATTTAGTTGAATTTTTTTTATTCAAAAAAAGTTGGTTGAGTCAAGTTTGAGTGAAATTTTAAGTTTTTGTTAAAATAATATTTCAAATATAATAATTAAAAGTAGAAGAGAGATGATTGAAAGTGATGAGTAATTAAAATTATGTGATTTCACGAATCTATTACTATATAATTAGGCAACCCACTTACTAAAAATATTAAGTGTTTAGTGGCTCCCTCATTATATTACTATTTATGGAAAGTTAGTTCTAATTTTTTTATTATTTTATTAAACGTGTTTCAACCTTCGTTAATTATTTTTTTTAATAATAGGTTAATAGTAAAAATTGACCTAAATTTGTTATTACCATTCATAGATAGGCATTTTAAAATGTTTTGTCTGTTTTGATTTCTCATTAATATAAAAGTAAATTTCTTTTTACATATATATGATATGTTGAATCACAGTGAATAATTTATAATGTAAGTTAAATAATAATTTATATTTAAAGTCTTCCTAAAAATAAGAAGATACTAGATAATAATATGATACTTATTTAAATAAAAGAATGGTTCACAAATAAAGAAATTGTAAGTATATGTATAGAAAATATTAGTTAATAAATAAGATTACATTATAAATTATAAAACCAGACAAGTAAGAAATAATATATTCAAGTGTCAAAATATGATCTAAATTACATAATAAATTCAAACAAACTGTAATAAAATGTATTAAGATAATAAAATAATTAAAAAAATTTCTTATACCTCAACTATATATATTTGCTCATTTAGTACATGATGTTCCAATTAATCAATTTAGTTACTCAAATTTTCTTTTATCAAAACTATATAAAAAAAATAAAAAAAAACTATATAAAAAAAATCGTTAATACTATGTCAATTTGTTCTATTAATAAAAAAACTAAAGAATATATATATATATATATATATAGAAATCTACTTTTAGGCTTTTAATTCTGAACTTTACATTGTTGCTTCTCGAGTTACAAATAAAAAGACACAAGATACTGATATATAATGAGAAATAAAATATACAGATACAAACATTGTATATGGTAGTCTATTTTAATTGCATATAAAAATTATTTATTCTATTTATGTTTCCTTATTTCATTTATTTTTAATAGTTCTGTGTATTTGCACGGGCCACGATACTAGTAGTAAATTAAAGTTGTTGTGTCGTGTGAGAAAGATTGATTGATATTTTTAATTATATTGATAATATTGACGAGAGTTGAGTTAAATTAAATCTGAATTAAAAAATTATCTGTTCGAAAGTGATAAGATATTTTATAAGTTTGTCTAGGCATACTTTTTAGGACTAGACATTGCCTAGATGGTCTAGACCAGTGTGGAGTTCGTCATGTTTACTCGAAGTCGACGATCTATGCCATACAACATTGCCTAGATGGTTTAAACAACTGTGGAGTTGGTCATGTTTACTCGACGAGCTATGCGGTGTTTCGACGTATGTATAAATTTTGTTATATATTTTTAAATTTATATGTAAAATTAAATAAAATTAAGTTTTTATTTTTATAATAATAATTTTGTTTTATTTACTATAGTAGTTATAAATATATATTGCATTTAAATATATATATATATATATATATATTTAATATTAATTAGTATATTTTATTATATTACAGTATCATGTTTCATATATTTATACAACATTCACATGAAGAATATAAAATAATAGACCCAAAAAGAATGAAACACCAAATGTCGATCATTACACGAAAAATGTAAAAAGACCAAAGTAAAAGATGAAATATGAAAATCAGTAAAAAAAGATGGAGATATAAGAACAAAGATCAATCATTTTACACGAAAAATGTAAAAAGAGCCAAAGTAATTGCAGTACTAAGTTTTTGGTGAATGATATACGAGATCTTTTGGGACCGGCAAGGAAAAAAACTACCATCCCATACGAGTAGCAATATCCAGCTGCATTCGCGATAATATTTGTCCAGCAGTCGGTTAAAAGATTTTCGGATTTTGCACGTACATTCGTCAATCCATGTCGAGAAAATCCATTCTCCTTTTCATGGTGCCCTTGAGTTCCGAAGACTCCCTTTCTGCTTTCTGTGCCTAAAAATGATTCAAAATATATACTTAGCAAAACACAAACCTATTGAGGAATAAACACAAACCTCAGTTGGGTATTCATAAATTTAAAAGAAAGCTAGATTTTATTTTAGAATTTTCATCTTTCATTAATTAGATCGAACCTCAACACCAAAATCAAAACAGAACATCAAAAGATAAAAGCTTTTACCCTCTTTATTTCTGTCACTTCCACACGAGTCATGCGTGAAGGAAGTTCCTCCTTCTCCAAGTCCTGTCCAATAATAACAATCACATCTTATGTATATTTAATATATAAGATGAAAGAAAATAAGAACCTCGCAAAATTAATTTCCCACAAAAAAATACAAAACATACCAGCTCTCCAATCAAGACGACATTTTCCCCACGGATTACGTAAAGACCTAATGGTATGTCACAATATAGGTCACCAACAATAACGCGCTCGCATGCACCTTCTAGAACAGCATTAGCTACACAAGATAGCAAATTATGTTACACAAACACTAAAAACGAGGGATAGTCAAGTTAAAAAAAAAAGAATTATATTGCAAATTCAATTACCAAATTGATCAAAGGAACGAAGTATCCCCATTAGTTTCCGGCCATCTCGGAGTAATACAAGAAGTTTTTCTAGAAAAAGAAAAAAAGAAAGGCATAATTCAAATCAGAATGCAATGACGCCAATGAACTTGAAGAGGAAAAATGATGCAGTATTCATTTAGAACGACGATAAAAACTACTATGTTCAGCGTACTTCAACTACCAGAAAGACCACAAATACAATTACAATACAAATATTCTGGATATGAAAGTAAATATTCTTGTTGCTACAAGGTGAATTAATTACAATATACTTTGACATAAAACTTAAGAGGTTAAGCTCTCATATCATGCCGAATAAACTCTTTTTACAACCATTAGAACAGAAGCAGTTTCAATTATATGCATAGATGTGGTTGAGCACTTAAAAGCTTGGACTATGAGGACAGTCGAGGATATAATTAACAAAAAAAAATGCCAAAAGTTAATGTAGTTGCATCAAATTGATTAGCCAGCTCAAATTGATATCATTTTCCAACTTGAGTAACTATATAAGATGGCAGATTTTTCTATTTTTCATAGATAATCGTTGCAAGTTATGGGATATCAACAGCTAAATGTCCCTCTACACCTCATAATTCTGATAGAAAAAAGGCCGAAAGCAAAATTTAGAAAAAGATATTCATTGAGTCTATTACTGGATTTCCACATATCTGGATCGTTACCCTCCAAATTGTTCCAAATCTAGCTATAACGATAGAATCTAGTTTTTATAAACTTCGGAAATTCAGATTTGTATGCTTGTATTAAAATCTATAGTTCCCATTTCATCTTTGACACTAGTCACTAACAATATTCACAACTTCGCAAAAGAAACAAGAAGTCGCGCAGTAGTTAAGTTACTCTAAGATTATCAAAGTAAAAAATCTTTATATATTAAAAAGATGGCAGTAGGGTAAATTATAACTAGCCACAAAGTAGACCAATTAAACAGAACCTGAAAACATGTAATCAAACTTCTTTAGCAAAATCCTACACTATATTTTACTCCCTTCCCCTCACTGTTTAACACAACCAAAACAAAGGTGTTGCGATTCCTTACTTCGACAAAGCGTGCAAATTCCTCAATCAAAAACTAAAAACAGATAATTGGTACACTAGATTACCTATGAGAAAATAATTAAAAATTGTAACACGCTCCCTTTAATTTTTCTCATTACATGCAACCCACAAATACACATTCTTAATTTAAAAAAAAAAAAAAATTAAATTACTTAGAATTTTCAGTGAGACCCACATAACCAATACAGACCAAGAACTCAAGAACCAATAATGGCACAGTTCAAACACTCACAAAAAAACCAACAAAAAAATGTGCATCTCATTCTCATTTTCAATGAATCTCACAAAACACAGAGACACACACACTTACTGTCAAGATAGCTTGCAAGCGAAGTGGAGAGGTAGATATCTTCCGGGCCCGCCCAAGACATTGATGACCTTAAAACAAAGCTTCAATCTTTCCGTTATCCTCCAAAAACCCACCGAAACAAATTGCATTGGCAGCTCAAACTAGCCCTTTAATTGCCAATTTTCGGCAAGTTTCCTAAAACCGGATTCAAGAAAATGAGAAGGATATTAAAGATTTTCGGGAACTTGGATAGTAGGAGTTGACTTTTGGTCGAAGGCCGGATCTGTGCCAGAAACCCTAGTCTGGGATGGGGGTGGGCATGGTTAAGGATCTTAATCCCCAAATTCGGGGTTTCAGGGCGTGAGGCACGGCGTGAGTTTTTAGCTCACTATTGATGTAATTATTGATGTAATGTAACCGTCAGACATAACTGATATAACGGTTACAAATCCCAATAAAATAATTCCGTAACGGGATTATAAAGTCTCTCATTAATTAGTCAAACACACATGTGTACATCTGGGTTCCAGTCATAATTAATCAAATAAGGCCTCGTTTACTAGCAAAGATAGGATTGGATTAGGTTGGTTAACCAACCTAATCATTCATTTACTAGGCAAGTTAGTGATTGGATAAAAATGATGTGTTACTTAGCTGGCAGGTGGGCCCGAACATATTTAAATGACGTGTGAAGACTATTCATTCCGCTCAATTTGGCCGGATTTTTTAATCCACTCTTTTATATCCCAACTTTGTCCAAATTTACCCCTCAGGCATCTTAATGTCCATTATACCCCTCAATGTCTCCAAATTTACAACTCTAGTATCTATAAGACAAAAAAACCTTACGATCTATCTGCTCGAACTCGACACTGTTATAACCCTAGCAGCTCCTGCGTAAATTCTCTATCTTCTGCTTTTGCTTCGAAATTGAGTTGATATTTTCGACTTTCTTGTAATTAATTTTCTTGTGAACTTGAAGGTGTCGCTGCAATTGCTTGTTCTTGGTCGACGGATTGCGACAACACATACTCCAATCCAAATTCGAGGTCATTAATTTGATAATTTCTGCTTCAATTATTTTTTCTTCCCTTGATTTTTTGCTGAAAAATCGGACACAAATATATAGGAACTCCTTTGTTTGGAAGTATGAGATAGGATAAAGCCATTTATCAATTGCCTAATCTGTTGTTTGTTAACCGTGATAAAAGCTTGAGATAATTTTGAGGCCCGACATTAAATTCAAAGAAATCCTGAATATGGAAGATAAAGTGATCATGAGGGGAACTGTATGATATAAAACATCTCCTTGGATTATTGTGCAGAGCCTCGGACCATAGCACTCGTAATATTTGCATAATATTTCTCTCTCCCCTTTCCTTAGATCCATTTTTCGCCGAAACATTTTCGACATGGGGATTGAGCGCGCCTCTCCTTCGGCGGGATTCATTTGTCGTGCGGCTTCATCCTTCACCTTGACGGTTATGGTTCGTCGGGAGGGCATCGAGTTTCTGGTCCGAGGTGTCGTCTCCTCTGTGGGCGGCCGTTCTGATTTTGGATATGTGGCCCTTTTTGGAGGAGCCTCGGTTCCGATGGTGAAGGTTGCCCTTGCGGCAGTCGAGATGGAGCGACGACTCTTTCCTTTTGGGTGAGTCCGACTTCCGGGGCGGAATCAATGTTGCTTGCGAGCTCTCTAGTGAGGCGGCATTACCCTCCGCCTGCATTTCCTATGTTTCAGCTGGCCATGGCGGCAAGGGCCCGGGGGTTGCTGGGTTGTTTTCGGTGGCAGACCTTGACGGCCAGCTGCGTCGGGTGTTGGGATTTAGAGATGGTTCACTGAGGTTTTCCCCCGCTCATGTTCTGCCCTGGTGTTGGGTGAGTTGGAGCCATCAGCGGGGCGACTTTAACTTCGGTCGGTTGGCGGCGGCCGCCGATTGGGCGAGGGGAACTTGGATGGGGGTCCTCTAATGTCGCTCCTGTGGTGGCCTTTTGGAAGGGTTCGAGACATTTGGTCCGATTCTTGTTAGCCGCATAAGGAGTTTCCTGTTTTGTGTTAGGCCAGAGGTCCGGTCTTCTCGTTTGGTTGCCTTAGGTGGTTGTTCGCTTGGAGTGTTTGGGAGTGACTCCTAGGCGGATGGGGAGGACATTAGTTTATTCTTGCTTTTATGCTTTTGCTTGTGCATTTTTTATTTTGAGTTTTTCTCTCCTTAGGGAGTTTGTTTGGTGTAGTTTCCACTTATGGGAGTGTGTGTGTTCTCCTTTTAGGAGCTTTGTTTGGTTCTAGACTACGCTTGTCGTAGTTATCCATGTTTGATCAGGTAGTTGTTTTATTCAGTTGTTTAGTTGTAATCAAGCTTGTAAATTGTTTAATTATTTATAAAAGCCTACCGTTTCCAAAAAATAAAAAAGCGATTGTTGTGCAAAGTTACAGTTATGTCCCTACTATTTGCAATTCTTGCCCCCAAAATAATATGTTGTTGTCTGTACCACTGCTGCAATTCTTCGTGTATCGCCGCCGCTGTAGAATACGTTTCCACACCAACACCACCATGGGTGCATGTGCAACCCGCCCATCTCTGCTAGCGTCTCCAAATCTGCACCACCCATAGGGAAAATTGCTTTTTAGATTTTTAGGTGCTCATCCATTTCTCTACTTCAAGAGGAAAGTATTAAATTTTTTGATAAAATATTTTAAGAACCAGATATGTTTGTATACAAGAAATCTA
>CACSLK010023397.1:9773091-9784004 GCA_902706635.1 Striga hermonthica
TATATGCTTAGTTCATGATATTGTTATTATTTACGATGTTTTACATTAGTATGAGTTTCCACGGAGCACAGTGCCTAGTGCTCACTCCCCAGTTTTATCATGTTTTTCATGTCAGGATGTCGGGCCGGGAGCGTGACGTGACGGAGCATATCGGGACTTTCAGGATATTTATATATGTTTTGGACTGTATAAATATACTTATGACTTACGCTTCCGCTTATCTTTTGATGACTTATGATGATGTTTTACTATCTTTTGACGTATGTTTTGACGAACGCATCATTTTGACGAACTTTTGAGAAATCAAGTTTTTCAGTAACCGAACGTTTTTATTAAATTAAAACAACGGTTTATCTAAGTTAAGTAAGGATTTTTCACGGTAGCACCCCGAATCAGTTTTCGCAAAGTAAAAATGTTTTATTTTTCAAAGACTTTGCGAATTATTGCGCAACTCTGATTTTACAGTAAGGTGGGGTGTTACATGTATTCTTACTATAAATTTAAAAAGTGAAATATATATATATAATGATTAATTAAATAATTAATTAGTTTCATTTAAAAATTAACTATAGTTAAAAACAAACCAAATAAAAACTAGTTGAATTCATAAATAATCACCACAACAAAAGGCATGTATATATAATGTATATATAAATCCTAATCCATGCAGAACACAAGCCAATAGTCCTTAAAAACTATTACATTAAAAATTGCTAATCAAAGTTTCAGCAATTGTGAATAGCACTACAATTCAAAGTTAAAACACAATTTTTGATTTCACCTTAAATCAAACAAACAAACAAACAAACAAATTTATCAATCATGAATAGTATACTTCAAACTCCATTCATTGCTCAGTGCTTCAGGTTTCAGCAGATTGGTCACTCTCAAAGTTTGATGTGTCTGAACTCCAGTGGCTCTTGCTCTCCATGCTTAGCTCACCTGAATTCTGTAAATTAATTTGATAGAAAATTATGTCCGAGACGGTCTAATCGTTAGGTAGGTCGACACATCATACACTGACAGTAATAAAATATAATTGTATTATGAAATGTCAAGATTTTTGTTCATTTTTTTAAGAGTATGGAATTCCAACTATTGAATTTCAAATGAAGTATTCATTTGAGTTTTTTTTTTTTTTTTAGGCATTTATAAATACCTGCTCATGGTGAGTCGAGGCAAAGTTATACGCGCCCGGGGTCGGGTTCGGGTAATGCAGCCCGGATCCATGTGGAAAGCCCGAGAAATTTTGAATCAGGCAGTCCACTTCTTGAAAGCTAAAGAACTCGTCAGCCGGGTGCCTGTGATTTGCTGAGCTTGAACCGGCCCGGATAGTGCCCGGTCCGGGCCCCATTGGCCCGTAATGCTGGTGAAGATGATGATAACTGGAAGCACCATTCAGTGGTGGTGTCTCAGTTGCAAGAGTCCCATTACTCAGCGTTTCATTTCCAGATTGGATTTCGGATCCTTGTTCGGGTACATAGGACTGACCCGAACGGGTCTTCAACACGGGCTTCGACCCGAATTTCCTGGGCTTGTGCGAGGACCCATTCGGGTCGTCAGACTCGGGTTGAGTAGCTTGTTGAGACTTTCGTTCGAGAGGAGAACGCCAGTTGTCGTTACGACATTTCTGTGGAAAAATATACACGTGCATACTTAATTGTCATTCTTTAAAATATAATATAAATAAAAGTATAATATAAATAAAAGTATGACATTTCATAGTATTGCTATACATTATATATATATACACACACCTGCAGATGACTTGCCACTTGCATTCTGGTCAAACCAGGCACATTCATGAGCTCCAAAATCTCCTTAGGGAAACATCCTATTTATTACACAAACAACAATAAACATTAGAACATGATCATTAAACTTTACTATTAGTGTCAAGAATAAAATATAATAGATATATATTAATGCGAAATGCTACGGTCCCGTTACGGAACCATTCCGTCAGGGTTTGTAACCGTTAGATCATCATGTAATCGTCGGGGATAGTTGATCCAACGGTTACAAACTCTGATGGAATGGTTCCGTAACGGGACCGTAGCATCTCCCTATATTAATAATATTTACAACTTGAAAGACATCGATAACAACAACTAACGTACTTCCTTCGCCGAGTTCCTCCACAGCAGCCATGAATTTCGCGTGCAACTCCTGAGTCCACTCGGTACACATCTTTCTCTTAACATTATTATTACTGTTAGTATTCGTCGCACGGCGATTCTGATGATCTTGCTCGACTCTTTCAATGTTGTCCCTCTCTCTATTCTTCTTCATTTTTCCTTTGTTCTTATTCATGGTCATCATTGTTTCCAAGTCACTAGGATCTTCGACATTCCTAATGTCGACTCCATTAATCGGTACTCCATTGTTGTTTGCAGCCATCAATATATCTCTTTCTCTCACAATTCTTGTTTTCTCTCTCAAAGCATGTTGCCATAGACATTTCAAAATCTCAATTGTTAGAGGTTTCTTGATGTAAAGGAATGCCCCACTCTCGAGAGCCTTCATGGCCATGTATGTGTTATCATCATTTGATGTCACTATATGGTTATTAGAAATTAGCAACAAAATGTGAGTAAACCAATATTTTTTTCTTTCTCTTAGTTTAGAAATAAATATAACAAAAGATGTTAGAAAAAAATAATTATTATTTAACAAATTTAATCCAATTGCAAAATAGCTTACCGACTGTGGGCAAACCCATGTTGACGGCCTGCTGTAAAAGCTTAAATCCATGGAGATCAGGCGAGTTTATGTTTGCAATCACAACGTCAAACTTCCCCTTTCCACTTATCAGCATTGAGATAGCAGCAGAAGCAAATTCAACTAGAGTAACTACACAAAACCAAAAAAAAAAAGAAAAAATTAATAAATAAATAAATAATAATAATAATAATAATAATTAATAACAACAACAACAACAACAACAACAACAACTTTTCAGAGAATCATGCTATCGAGAATAATTATAACAAAATATAAATTATAAGATCAAACAACATTTTAAAGCTGCATTCGTTATGAAGTTCAATGAATATGGTGTTTGATTCGAGAAAAAACAACCCTTGATTCAATTTATTTGAGTCAATTCATCTTGAAAATTAAAAGATCAAAGAAATTCCACTAAGCTAATTCCAATCAAATTAAGTTCTAGATTTTCATTTGAGAATAAGTCCATTGACATTCAAATTGAAGTTCAAGTCAAAATATATCCAATCAACAAGTACGATAAATTCAAAGAGTTCATATAGAAATTGTGTCCAAAATATCTTCTTGTGAACTAGTATTTTATCATGTACACATAATAAAATTTTATACATTATATATGTGTAGTTTATGTAAAATTTGAAAATCATAAATTAGATAATGATCATATTTTATTTATAAATTTTATCATTATAAAAATGATGATATAGATATAAACTATTAAACTTACATATTAATTTAGGCAATCTTGGTTAATCTTGACAATTAGATAAAAAAATTGAAATTATTGTTATACCAATTGTGTACAAAAATTTAAGTGGTTTGGTTATGCCATAAAAAATAACTAACTAATTTCAATAAAAAATTGCTTAATGAGGTGAAAAACGAATAATAATTTTAAATATATAGTTTGAAAAAAGCTTTAGAATAGAATAACATTTAATGTGCCTTCATTATTAGTTAATAGTAACAATTATAAAAAAATAAATAATAAATATAATTGTGATTAATGCAAATGTAACGAAAATGGGCGGGAAAATAAAAGGAGTTTTTATAATTACTTTGCTAGCAATAATATTATTTAATATATAAAAAATTATATTTAGTTTCAATAAATATTGTTTAATATAAAATAATTTAATTTAATTTAAAATAATATTACTTCATTTACAAAATATTTATTTAACATAAAATATTAATTAAAATAATTTAATTTATTTTAAAATAATATTATTAATTTATAAAATATTAATTTGAATGATTTTATTTAATCTAAAACAATTGAATTTAATTTAAAATAATGTTAATTAATTTTTAAAATATTAATTTTATTAATTTTATTTAATTTGAAAATATTGTTTAATATAAATTATTTTATTTATTTTAAAATAAATTTTTAATTTATAAAAATATTAATTTAATTAATTAAATCGGTAATTTAATGTATTTATCATAGACGTTTATTCACATTGGTAATCATGGGACAATTTGTATCCGAAATCAGATGTGACAAATTGGAGGGATTAATTTGTCCAATCTCATCATCTCTAGTAAACGAGGCCTAAAGGATATGTAGACATAAGCGGACGACAAAAATGTATATAATAATATAAGAACTAGTATTGGATCGTCTGCGCACAACGGGAAACAAAAATTTGTATTCTCTCCTATTTTTAATAAATGTCGTTTTGAGAAGTTGCACAATAATTAAGAATATTTTTTTTACCAATAATAACCCTCATTAATGAGGATAGAGATGAATGTTTTGAGAAAAGATGAAGAGTGGACATGAAAAGACGTGGTGTATTTATTACCTAGATGAAGGTAATAATGGAAAAATATGTACCAAGTATCCAAAACGACATTTATTTCGTTAATTGCTGATAAAGTCAAAATGACATTTAAAAAAAAAATAGGAGGTAGTATATTATACGTACATATATGATATTTAAAAAATTTAAGTTAGATAGAGTTTGTTTTACATTTTATTTGACTATATGTAAATGTATACTATAAATATAAGCTCGACCCATCCCCTGTTGTTGTTCGCCTCAGCCTCCACTGCTAATGTGGCTGTTGAAGTATTGGTTTTCGGACCTTGGTTGCCGTCAGGTCTCGTGGTGGTGAGCCTCAATCTGTCGGTGCGTTGGGTCGGCGACTATTGAGATAGACGAGAGAGAGAGAGAATTGATTTCATTGAACACAACTGATCTGTTTGTACAGTAATGAGATATTTATACAATGAGGAAGCCGCAACTTAGCTGTCATCTATTAATCATCTCAACTAACTAATTCAACCAACTAACCATACAGATTAATACTAACTAATACTCTAATACACCCCCGAGAAACCAAACTAGGTAACAACAAACTCCTTAGCACGCATATGAAGCTTTGAACACAACACATGAAACCGGCCAGGAGCCAAAGGTTTAGCGAGGAGATCAGCCAGTTGAAGATCACTGGGAATGTACCTAACATCAACTTCCTTGGCAGCAACCTTTTCCCTCACAAAATGCACATCAATTTCTATATGCTTGGTACGAGCATGCTGCACTGGATTGGAGGCAAGAGTTGCAGCATTCACATTGTCACACCATAAAACAGGAGGAGATTAAAAAAAATACCAAGTTCATGAAACAATGACTGCATCCATAGAAGATCAGCGGCAGCAGTAGCAAGGCTCCTGTACTCAGATTCAGCACTACTTCTAGAGACAACTGGCTGCTTTTTAGAACTCCAAGACAGAAGATTTGAACCCAGAAAAATAAAATGACCACCAGTAGATCTCCTGTCATCTACACAACTAGCCCAGTCAGCATCTGTGTAAGCCTCAAGAGCAAATCTTGTGACAGGCTGAAAAGTGAGTCCAACAGTGAGGGTCCCTTTAATATATCTCAACAAATGTTTACAAGTGAGCCAATGATTGACAATAGGTGCTTGAATAAACTGAGAGAGCTTGTTGACAACAAAGGATATGTCAGGTCTGGTTATAGTAAGATACTGAAGGGCCCCAACAACACTTCTATACAATGTTGGATTAGAAAAGGAATCATTATCCTGAAGAGACAGCTTATGAGAGGGGCATATAGGAGTAGACAGTGGCTTGCAATTGACCATATTAGTTTTAACCAACAAATCCAAGGCATACTTAGACTGATTAAGAACAAAGCCAGTTGGAGTTTTTAGGGCCTCAAAACCAAGAAAGTGATTGACCTCTCCCATAGTTTTCAAGGCAAATTGTTGCCCAAGAGTAGTAATAAGTTGATGAATAGAAGAAGAACTATCACCTGTAATGAGAATGTCATCCACATAAATCAGAACAAGCAGCAGCTCACCATTTGACCTCTTGAAAAATAAAGAAGAATCTGACACACATTCTTTGAAATGTAGAGATAACAGAAAAGTTTTGATCTTAGTGAACCAAGCCCGAGAAGCCTGCTTAAGCCCATAAAGAGATTTAGTAAGTTTGCAGACATCATGAGGATGAGCAGGATCCTGAAAACCATCTGGTTGGGTCATATAAACAGTCTCATGAAGCTCTCCATTTAAAAAGGCATTATTAATGTCAATTTGCTGAATGGACCAGGAGTATGTAGTAGCAAGGGTAAAGATAAGCCTAATAGTGCAGGCCTTTACCACAGGACTAAAGGTTTCTATGAAATCCACACTAGTTGTCTGTTGAAAACCCCTAGCTACCGATCGAGCCTTGAACTTATCCACAGATCCATCAAGCTTATATTTTGTCCTGAAGACCCATTTGTTAGAAATCACCTTCATATCAGGAGAATAATCAACAAGAACCCAAGTTTTATTATCAATCAGGGCTTGAAACTCTGCTTTCATGGCAGCTAGCCAATCAGGTTTGGACAAGGCCTCAGTTACTGTAGCTGGCTCTAAAAAGGGAGATTGTAAAAGAGGGGAAGAATAAGTCTTAGGCTTAAAAATACCAGCCTTGGACCTTGTAATCATAGGATAATCAGAGGAAGAAGCTGGAGGAATAATAGGATGAGAAGAAGAAGAAGGTGAAGAAGAGGTAGGAGAAATAGGCAAATGCACAAATAATGGACAAGTGGAAGGAGAGGAAGAACTAGAATCTGAGGTGGAAGAATCATGATTCTGAGATAAAGAAGAAGGAGAAGAACCAGAAACATGAGAATGACCACTATTCTGAGGTAAAGCAGATGATAAAGTATTCTGAGAAGAACAAGGAAAGGGAAAATGGGAAGGAGAAGAAGTATGTTGCATAGAATGTGATGGAGAAGGAAGAAAAAGAGAGATATAAGGAAATTCTGTTTCATGAAAGGCAACAGAAATGGCAGTGTATGTTCTACCTTGAGGACTAAGACAAATATAGCCTTTGTGATGCAAACTGTAACCAAGGAAGACACATTTTGTGGACCTGAACTGAAATTTATGAGAGTTATAAGGTCGAAGATAATGATAACAAGTGCAACCAAAAGGTTTAAGAAATGTAAGATCAGGAGAGGACTTGAATAACAGTTGGTAAGGAGAAGAGTCATTAAACACAGGAGTATGAAGTCTATTAATAGTGTAAACAGTAGTGTGAAAGGCACTCCACCAAAATTTTAAAGGCATTTGAGCCTGAGCTAAAACAGAAAGACCCATTTCAACAATATGCAAGTGTTTTCTCTCAGCTCTCCCATTTTGCTGATGAGTATGGGGACAAGGGTGTCTAAATTGATAGCCAAGAGAATTAAGAATAGAAACAAGTGGTCTATATTCACCACCCCAATCAGATTGAAGACATTTGATAGAACAATAAAATTGATTACTAACAAATTTAACAAACTACTGAAAAATAGAAGCAACCTCAGATTTTGTCTTTAAAGGGAAAATCCAAGTGTACCTAGTAAAATCATCAATAAAATGAAGATAGTATTTGTAACCTTCAACAGAAGGAACATGGGAAGGCCCCCAAACATCAGAGTGCACAAGTTGAAAAGGAAAAGTAGTTTTAGACTGTTGAGAAGAAAAATGCAGCTGGTGAAGTTTCTCAACTTTACAAGCATCACAAAAAGGCAAAGAAGAAGGTACACTGAATTGTAAACCATGCATAACCCTTCTAAAAACATTGTCACAAGGGTGACCAAGCTTTCTATGCCAGTTCATAAGTACATCAGTGCTCAATACATGAGACTTAGAAGAAACAGAAGCATTAAAAGTACAAGCTAAGGAGTGGGAAGATGTAGGAGCAAGCTGATGCAGAAAGGAGGCATGCTTAGAAAAGTCTAACTGGTACAGACCATCCTTAAGCACCCCTTCCAACAGCACTTGATGACTGATCTTGTCCTTCACAAGACAAAAATCAGAATGAAATTCAATG
This sequence comes from Striga hermonthica, assembly GCA_902706635.1. NCBI lineage: Eukaryota > Viridiplantae > Streptophyta > Magnoliopsida > Lamiales > Orobanchaceae > Striga > Striga hermonthica. The sequence continues at coordinate 9,781,163 of CACSLK010023397.1, forward strand.
AGTATGTTATTATCCTTTGTAAGTTGAGATATGCTGAGGAGATTTTTGGTGATGTTAGGGACCAAAAGTATATTATTTAGAAGGATAGGAGTATGATGACCAGTGGAAAAGGAAGAAGAACCAGTATGAGAGATAGGAAGTTTAGAGTCATTACCAACCAAGACCATGCCATTACCTAGATAGGGAGCAGCCTGAAGGGACAAGTTTTCAAAATTGGCAGTGAGATGATTGGTAGCACCACTGTCAAAGTACCAGTGAGGATCAGAACCATGAACTGAGGAGGGAGATGAAGTGGTAGCAGGAGGAGAGGCACTGGTTTCACCAATATGAGCTTGAGAAGATGAGGCAAAGCCATCTTGACCAGTAAAGCTGATATCAAAGCGGTGATAACACTTCAAGGCAACATGATTGGCCTTGCCACAGAGTTGACAGACAACCTTATCAGTATTTCTGTAAAAGCGACTATGGCCACGAGAGCGACCACGGACTCTGTTGAAACCATGAGAAGAAAGGAAACCACCACGAGATTGAGCAAAGTTGGCAGATGAAACATGATCAGAGGTGGCAGGTATCGCCGTGACCGGAAAAGCAGCAGGAGAAGAAGCAGTATGACTGGCCAAGCGCATCTCATGAGTTTGAAGAGCAAACTGAACTTCGGTTAAGGAAATTGAGTCCAAACGAGAAGTGAGATTGACAACAACAGCTTCATAATCCGAGCCTAAACCTCCCAGCACATACATCGCCAGTTCATCATCCGAAATGAGATGACCAACAGAAAGCAACTCATTGGCAAAACCTCGCATCTTCAGGTAAAACTCATCCACAGACAGATCGCCCTTTTTGAGTGTTTGAAGTTGAAATTTAAGATGAAGGATGCGAGCTTTGGATTGAGTATGAAAAAGTTGCAGTAAAACAATCCAAACCTCAGCCGACGAAGAACACCGGGTAACGTGACCAAGCATAGACTCAGTCATGGAGGCGAGCATCCAACTCAATAGAAGCTGATCAGTACGCATCCAAGTAAGGAATGCTGGATTGATGATCAGCGTGGAAGAGCCAGCGTCGGAGAAAGGTATTTCGCCAGAGGAGAGGAATTGAGCAGAAAATCCTCGAGGCCATAAGCCCTAACCGTAGAGAGAATCTGCAGCTTCCAGTAAGAGAAATTTGTGCGATCCAATCGGAGAGGAAGAGGAACAAGGTGAGGAAGAGAAGCTGACGCCGACGAAGGAACACTAATCTCAGCCATGGCGGAAGAAAAAAAAATCAAAAAAAGAGCCCTAGCTCTGGTACCATATTGAGATAGAAGAGAGAGAGAGAGAGAGAATTGATTTCATTGAACACAACTGATCTGTTTGTACAGTAATGAGATATTTATACAATGAGGAAGCCGCAGCTTAGCTGTCATCTATTAATCATCTCAACTAACTAATTCAACCAACTAACCATACAGATTAATACTAACTAATACTCTAATAGCGACGAAGACTTATCTGCCGGTGGGTCTTCGGTTACCGAAGGTTAGTCCCTCGGTCTGTTTTGGGTCGATGTCATCGGTCGACCCTGCCTTTTAGTGAGGCTGCCGGAGAGGCCCTCAGATTGCTGCGGTCTTTGGTTTCTCGAGTTGGTCGTGCTTGCATTCTGGTGGAGCTTTTGGGAGGACCTTCGAGCTTGGATTTCCGCCGGCTTTTTGGTGGTGCAGGGTGCAGTGCGGGTCTCCGGGGGTGGGGCGGGACTCTTGCTTTTCGACCTTTTGTGTCGGGGAAGTCGGAGTTGGGGATCGAGTCACTCTCTCCCTTCTGGTTTTCTGGTGTTAGAAACTAGGGGGTTTTGGCTTAGCCGAGCCTAGCTAGTGGTGTTAGTGCGGGGCAGATGTGGGGAGCTGGCTGGTTGTCCTCTCAGTTGAAGGTGGGTCGATTTAGCTTCTATATAGGCATTTGACACCAGTTTCGGAAGTTGTGCCTTGGGCTTAGGATCTTTCTGGGATTGATTGGTTCTCTGCTAGTTTTGATCCGTTTGTTTGCTGGGGAAGGGCGTTGTTTTGTTACTTATATGTGTTTGTTATTTTAGTTTGTTTGTGTTTATCTGTGTTTGTGTTTGTATTTGTATTTTAGGTTTGGTCCGTTGGCTTCGGTTAGCCCGAGTGTAACTTATTATCTTGTTGGGATCCTACACTCGAGCATTCTCATGTTGGGAGTTTTTTAGTTGTTTTTAGTTCTTGTTTGTGTTAGGAGTTCTGTGTAGTTGGTTAGTTTGTTGCGAGGGTTTTTATTCTAGCGTTGCTAATCGGGATTCTAGGCGGTCTTCTGACATGTCCTCCCACTTTTTCAGCTGTTGGTTGTTGCATTCAGCTAACACATTTGTGCAATAATAATAATAATAATAATAATAATAATAATAATAATAATAATAATAATAATAATAATAATAATAAGATTTTACTTGTGTAACTGTCATTTGAATGCTGGACATAAAATTTTTTATTAATTGTTGGTTGAATAAAATTATTGAAACTTGCCAACAGTTATTTATATATAAGTATGCAGATATATATAAGCTAAAATAACAACATTGGAAATTATGTACCGATTAATGGCTACAAAGTTGGTTCAGTATCATTTTATCTAATATTGTTGTGAATGTGCGAGTAATAAATTAGTAAATTATCATAAATGTAAATACAAATCTACAATAATAATGCATATTTATATAAATAATTAAGAGTTATATTCGTTGGCTCAACATTCAAAATGAAGACAATTTCAATCAAATCCATAACCAGCAAAATGTCTTGGTATAATCTCTAATGGAATTTTCTAATTTATGAAACAAAAAAAAAATTATG
>CACSLK010023397.1:9801722-9813392 GCA_902706635.1 Striga hermonthica
TATTTATATCAGTTTTTATCGACCCCGATATTATTACAAGCGGTATTATTTTTGGACTTTAACAATAAGATAAAATATAATAATTGACTTAATGTATATCCACATGATTTAATACGTATATCCACGTGGAGTATCTTAATAGGCGAGGCCAAAATTAGGTAACAACAGTAGGAATCATTCGAAATCTACCTAAATTAAATTAAAACAAAACCCACGAATTTAGCGTGCATATATAGATGATCGATTTTTTAGGAATAATTTAAAAAGAACATTAAAAAATTGTCGAAAATAGAATGCAATAAATGTTGATTGACTCTTTCGACTACTATTTTGGTAAATAGGTTCTCTCTTTATATATATATCATTGTTTTAAAAAGCTCGCTATTGCTGGCTATATAGTTTTTTTTTTTTTTTTTTGGAAAAACATGACGTAGCCTTATATATTTAGCGTTTTTTCTTAAAAAGCTTACGCGAAATGTTGAAACGACACGCTTCATTACGTTATTTTGCGCAATTTCACGCTATTGTGGGCTACATTGCTATATTTTTTGCAACGACAATTGAACAATAAAATATTCAAAAACTCATATTTTTTAAGGATCAGAGTCATACTTAGAAATGAAAGTTAAAAACTAAAAATTTGGATACGATTTCAAATTAATAGTTTAAAAATGAAAAGTCCTAGTTGAATAGTGCAATATTTTTTTGTCCATTTTTGTTATATCATTTTATTTTTCGATATTTATCATTTAAGAATAAAAAGTCCATAACTAATAGTTAGAATTAAGTTGTAGTTAAATAAAAAAGTAATAATTAAAATGCATATACTTAAAATTATACTATGACTTACCTCATTATATTTTCGTTGTTTGTTTTTACTTTTTAGTATATTCGATTTATTAATAAATATTTATATTATGATGATATTTACATTAAATATTTGTGATAATTAATCTTTATATGTTGTTTTTGAGTCATTCAAATACTATGATAATTTTTGTAATCAACCATCCGTTTTTATTATATGCAAATATACTTGTAATATTTCTATATAATAAAGATTTATACCCAATTAGCTTATGCAACACGCAACGCTATCTACGCTACGCAATATAAAGACCAAAACGCGATGCATTACGCTATATGCGTTTTAAAACACTGATATATATAGATATAGATATAGATAACATACAATTTTTTAAATAGTTTATTAGTGTTATGGTACTCGTGCGGTACATAAGTACTTAAAAAATAATTATTATACTGTAAAAAACAATGAAGTAAAAAGAATAACATTCTTATTGTGAAAGTATATATAAAAAAAAAATTAAACATACAACAAACAATTAGTAACTTGATGTCGCTTAAACAACATGGATTGACTCAAGTGGTAAGCAGCTTGATGTCGCTTAAGCAAGATTTCGGGTTCGAGTCCTTGTGGATGCAGAAAACCCTTGTTGGGAGACTCACCCACCATTGTCAGGTGTGCGTCCCGGGTCGATCAACGGATTAGTCGGGGCATAACTCCAGAACCGTGACTGGCTACCAAAAAAAAAATTAGTAACTGACATAATGATAATTATTAAAAACGACGCATGTTTTATATTTAACTTACCAAAAAAGTTAATTTTTGTAATTATATTTATAAAATTGTATATTTACATGTAAATATTATCTATAACTCTACGAATTTAATTTTAAAATTAAAAATAAATTCAAATGAGATTATTTTGGAATTATCATTTATAGTAGTAGAGATGCTCTGTTTCTCATCTATTAATTTGTTCAAGTATCATATATTACATGTATGTATTAATATAACTCAAAATTTTGATATAACCACTTGTAATTGTGGTATTCGTGTATTTTTATCGAACTATTTTCATATCATTTAAAAAAAATCCTAATATATATACATAGAGAGAGAGATCATATGAGCAAGGGTCATAGTAAAATAAATAATAATGAATCCTAGCATCTAGATGTGATATATCAACGTTCTAGACACAATCAAAGAGTCTCGGTTTGGTCAAATGGGTGGTGGTAGTCAATATATTATATTCTAAATTAAAATCATGTAACTAATAAAGGTAATAGCCGCAATATTTGACAAAAATAATTATGTACATTAATTACATTAATTTACGCAGTATTTTTCAAGATTTGGTCAAAAATTTTACTTAATATAGTAAATACCTTAGGGGAAAAATATTTTTTTTTTTGTTGATTTTTAGTTGCTATTTCAAGTAAAGTAGTATGAGTCCCGTGCAGTGCACGAGTAAGAGATATTCATTAATATTTATAAATTAAAAATTCTTGTTAAACAATATTTATAAATTAAAAATATAGAATCAATATGGAATCAATATGTAATACAATTTATGTATATTAGTTTATGAAAATGTTATATAAAGTTTAAATTGTGCAAAAATATATAAAAATGTCTATTTAAAATTAGTATAAAACCCGTGTGTCGCATATAACTGATAATAAATTACATTATGCTCGTTTCAAAATAAGTTACATTTCAAATTTTTTATTCTGACATTTGATTTGACTATAATGTGATTCTATAAAATAGTTATTTTGGTAAACTTTTATATTGTTTCATTACTTAAAATAATTTATTTTTGTCAAATAAAAAAACTAAGTAGTTGAGTGACTTACTAAACTATAAATAATTGACTATTGCGTTTACGTCCAAGTAAATATTGAACCGTACTTTATTAAGTAATTTATTAAACCATAAACAATTGACTATTTCGTTTACGTCCAAGTTTATTGACCCGTAAGTTATGAATAATTATTTTATTTATTTTTAATTTTAAATAATTTTTTTTTATTTTTATTTTTTAATATATTTTATACCAGATTTAAACCATGCAACTACTAAAGGTAAACACTGCAAGTTTTGTCAATATATTATATTTCAAATTCAAATCATGCAACTAATAAAGGTAATAGCAACAATATTTGACCAAAATGATTTTGTACATTAATTATGTTATTTTAGTCGGGATTTTTCAAATTTTGGCAAATAAATAAATAAATAAATAAATACCCAATTTAGTAAATCTGAATTTTTAGGCGAGAAACCAAATATCTTTTTATTGACTTTAGTTATTATTTCAAGTAAATATCATTGTCTTTTTATATATTAATAGATATAATTGCCTCCTTATATATTAATAGATTATTTTATAACATAAATATAAAATAAAAATAAATAATGATATTAATAATTAAAACTATCTTTATGCTACTCAAAATTCTTTCATTGCTTTAATTTAAATAATTTATCATTATTGTCATGTACGGCACGAGCTACGTATTAATGTATTTTACAAAGCAAAACAAAATTACTTTCCTAAATACAATATTATACATATTTTTTTATTCATTTAATAAAAAAAAGTTCCTGAACAAAATAAAATTACAAAAGAAAACCACGACATTAATAGATAATATTTAATAGTTTTCCCTTTTTCCTTGCGAAGACAAAAGACTTTAGGGCTCATTTTATACTATTAGCCTACAATTCTGTTCTATAAAGTACTAAAAATAAAAGAATGCTGTGGACAAAATCATATGCTAACCAAAACGAAATGATTAGCAAAATTTGATATGCAGTTTAATAACATCAAGAATCATAATTTATCTCAAAATTTTACATTCAGTTCAATAATTCTAAGAATCATAATTATATATTCATTAAATTTTATCTCAACATTTCTAACTGAGATAATTTAATAATCCTAGACATCCATTTGAGATTATTTATTTGCAACTAGTATGAGATTTTAGCTCAAATTGGTTCATGTAATTCGATTTCCCCCATTCAAATTCTTGGAATTTGATTACTAAAAACTCGATTCATTTGATTATAATGATTTTAGTAGTTGTAGACTGATTTATATAAGTAGTTGTAGCAAGAAAAATATCACAAACATCATTACTGTAATTTGGAAAACTAGATGACTGATTTGAAAAATTATAAATATACTTGCATATAATAAAACTAGATGACTGATTTAAAAAATTGTCATTATAATCGAATGAATTAAATAATAACACCTAAGAATTATTTCTCCCAGATGTTTAATGTAAATATCATAATATAATTGTTTAAATACTAAATCGACTATACTAAATAGTAAAAACAAACAACGGAAATATAATGAGGTAAGTCATAGTTTAATTTTTAAGTACATGCATTTTAACTATTTTATTTTATTTAACTACATTAAATTTTAACCACTATATATGGACTTTTTATTCTTTATTTAAATATCAAATATGGAAAAATAAAATGATTAAAAGAAATGGACAAATAAATATTGCACTATTCAACTTAAGACTTTGCATTTTCAAACTTTTAATTATTTTTTTCTCAAATCGACTGAACATTCTCATTAACAAAGAAAACGAGTCCATACAACTGAGCCGACAGATGAGAGCACCACTGCATGGTGGGCTAGAGAATACACACACGAAACATCACTAGCACTTATTATCCAACCTATTAAGGACATAGCGATTACACTCAATCGAACCTATGCCCTTAGCTTCAAAGACTGACACAACTCTAACAACAGCAACAACAATCTAAATCAAACTACACAACGCAAACTAAACCAAACCAACACAACAAGACCATCAACAAAACATACTAAGAAGAAACAAAACACTATGACTTATTGCATGTAATGAAAACCTCCCAATCATGTTTAGCTGCCCTTACTACACTGTGAGGCGGTCTCCACACACCTTCAAAGACCCATAAGTTTCGAGTCTTCCAAAGCCACCATAAAATATATGTTGAGAGTTGAATACATGCTTCGGAAGTCTCATTCTTGTCAAGATTACATATTTGCCTCCACCAAGATTGGAAAGATTCTGTGCTTGAGGTCCTTCCCAATGAACCGGTGCCAATTTCCACACTGTAGCTGCAAACCTGCAATGAAAGAGTATATGAACTACATTCTAAACCTCCTCTCCACACATCCTGCAAATCCGATCAATTTGTATCCCTTTTGTCCACAAATTAGTGCTCACTGATAAAGTGACATTGCAACACTTTCAAATGAAATGTTTAACCTTTCCCTTCACTTTAAGCTTCCATTGTCTTTGCTCTACATTTCATGTCTGCCATCAAATCCTTGCTAGTTTGGGTCATCACCTGTTTGAGAAACTTTTGAGTAATTAATTTAGAGTAGGTTGATTGGACTGTAAATAGTCCTTTCTTCTGAAGAGTCCAGACTCATGTGTCCTCAGAACTAGGATCAAGAGAATCAATGTTTAAGATTGAATTGCAGAAATCAGGGGTGAAGGTTGATCTGAGCTGGTTCTCATCCCATTTTGTTCCGTCACAGGTCAACAGATCACTGAACAACTCTATACCTCTGGCTACCCCTGGTAATAGTTGAACCTCCATACCTAGCTTATCAGGAATCCAATGCTTGTCCCAAATTCTGATGTTTTTTCATGTCCTAACCTCTATCCTCATCCAGTTCTCACACACCTTAAGCACAAAAAGCCAGCTAGCCCATAGCCATGAAGAGTTCTGCTTCTTCTGTGCTTCAAACAATGAAGTGTTAGGCTAATACTTAGATTTAAGCACTTTACTGACCAACCTGTTGGGCTCTGTCACCAGCTTCCATAGTTGTTTGGCAATGATGTCTATGTAAATAGTTGAATATCCTGAAATCTCAGGCCCCCATGAACCCTGCCATTGTCAGTTTGTTCCATTCCATCCAGTGCAACCCTTTCTGCAAATCTGCACCTTTACTCCACCAGAACTGCCCACAAATCTGAGATATTTCTTTGCATAATCCTGTAGGCAACACAAAACAAGGCATAGCAAAAACCAGTAAGGCATTAAGCACTGCTCTTATTAAAACTTCCTTCCCAACAGTTGAGAACCATTTGTTTTTCCAAATCATGATTCCACTTCTCACTGTCTTCAAGATAAAATCAAATGCTTCCTTTTTAGATCTTCATATCCCCATTGGAAGATCTAAATACCGTGTGGAGGAATGTTTCTGGATCACTAGTAGCATTGAGCATATTCTGTTTTGCACCTCTGTTGGTGTGTTCCTGCTAAAAAATATTGTAGATTTGCTCATGCTAACCTGCTGACTAGTGAAATCTTTAAAGTGTTGCAGTATTTCCAGCAGCTTCCTGGTATGTTCTTCCTTTGCTTTACAAAAGACCAGTGTATCATCAACAAACATCAAATGTGTAAGCATGGGCCTATCTCTAGACAACCTTAATCCTGCAAAGCTGCCTTTTTCAACCTCACTGTTAATCCTTGCAGATAATACTTCAGAAATGATTAAAAAGAGATATGGGGATAAGGATCTCCCTGTTTTATGCCCCTAGAAGCAGAAACATATCCTTTACAACTTCCATTGATATTAAAAGAAAAGGTAGGACCTTGAATACATGTCATTACCCATTTAACAAAAGTCTTGTGAAACCCCATTCTAACCATTTTCAATTGTAGTGCTTTCCATTCAACCCAATCATAGGCTTTTGCAATATCCAATTTAAGAGTCATGAAAAAATTCTTCCCATTCCTATGTCCATTTAAAAAAATGAAATACTTCATGCCCAATTACTACATTGGCAATCAAGTGTCTGCCAGGCACAAAAGCATTTTGATTTTCAGAGATATACTCAGAGAGACATTGTCTTAGTCTAGAGGCCAAGATTTTTTTAAATCACTTTGTAAAAAACAGCACAAAGGCTGTTATGCCTGAAATGGGATATGGATATTGGATTCATACACTTAGGTATAAGAGTAATCAGAGAATGTTTCCAATACCTTAGCATCTGGCCAGAGTCAAAGAAACTTCTAACTGCATTGCATATATACTTACTGATGATGAGCCAGAAATGCTGGTAGAATAGCCCTGTCATCTCATCCTATACTGGGGATTTCTCTGGGTGGATGCTGAAAACTGCTTGTTTGATGGTCTTCTCATCCGCTTGAACAAGAAGCAAGTCATTCATCTCCTATGTGATAGATGGAGAAATACAAAGCAGCAATTCCTGGCCAGTGCAAGACCTTTTAGAAGTAAATAGTTCCTTATAAAAGGATGTAATGGTATGCTCAATCTCTGTTGGATCTTGGCTAATGTGGCCTCCCTCAGTTAGCAACTTGTCAATGACATCCATCTTCATTCTTTGGATTGTATAGGCATGAAATTTTTTTGAATTCATGTCTCTTTCTTTAAGCCACAAGGCCCTAGCTTTCTGTCTCCAAAGGTTTCCTCTGCACAATTAGCCTCATCCAACTCCTTTTTGATTTTGTCCCAGGCCTCCCAATTCCTATCTCCTCCTGCTTCCCTTATTTCCTCTAATGTCAGTGATAATTTGGCAATGTGATTGGCATTCTCAGATTTGAAATACCTGCTCAAATTCAATAGGGCAGCCCTAGCTCTTTTAGTCTTCTCCTTAACCACAAATATTGGTGTCCCATCTGCAAGAATGTCCCATGCTTTTTTTGTTAGTGTTATATACTGAAAGCTTGACTTTGGATGATATTACATTTTCACACTTTATGAATGAGAAACATGTTAAATTAAACAAGTTCTACGTTCTGTTGTTTTACATTAGATAGTGTGGGTCGTCATCGGGCGAACCAAAGATCATACTATCAGTTACTCGCGAAACAAGAATTAATGGTACACAACCTAGATGGACATGAACACCCCATTGTGAACGGTTGTAGTGCCAACCGTACAGTTTGTCTTGACTGATTAGTTGCACTAGTACATTTATGTATTGAACAGGATCCCAGAGAGGAGCAATTCGTTTTATACAGATCGTCGTAAACGGACTAGGCCTCGATTAATTACTGCGTACTCTTAACCCGTAAGATATTAAACAGGCATATACGTGTAGTACTTATTACTTTGATTCACATGGGTGAGGCTTAGTGAACTGGGCCAATAGACCCGATGTCTTGGGTAATATTGCTACATGTAGGATGTGCTGTTAGGATATTTACGGTCACCATGTGCGTTAATTTGATGATGTCCCCGGAGTGAGTTCATGAAGGAATGTTATGCTAAACCCTGCAGGTGGATTAAATTCCGGCATAATATGAATGTGATGAACGAGCGCTAGCTTCAGTGAAATAATAATAAAATAATTAATTCTTGATTGTCAGTAACCGAATTAATTAATTGACATTATATCTTAAACATGGGGAGATAAATCGAGTAATTATTATTGGAGTCTCATTTATAAATTGGGCTAGGAAAAAAAAGTGCAATAATATTATGTTGGTGACTCATTTAATATTATTTAATTGATTAAAATAAGTGAATTGGTCCACAAGTATATTAATTAATTAAGGAGCCCTAATCATAATCTCCTAATGGTCCTTACTCTAGCTCTTTATATACATCATTAAGCTCATGGGAAGAGAACACAAGACCATAATCTTGCATCTCACGCCACACGCCACTCTCTCTTTCCCAGTTCCCAGTCAAGCTTTATCTTCTTCTTCTTGTTCCACCGAACAAGATTAAGATGTGTTTGAGACATACAGTAGAAGATCTGTAGGTAAAACCGAGACGAAATATATTTTATCGTACAGAACTAACCGGAGGTCCGATCAAGGCGTGCAACATACCCAGATGACCGTCTCGACGAGAGATTTCCAACGCTGCTGAGATCGCCACCGTCCGACGCCGCACGCGCTACCGGAAGGTCCCAGGACTGCAAGCTTGTTTTCATCCGTTTTGCACTCGTTTGATCCAGTTTTCGATCTAATCTTGTTCGTGCAACCCTAGGATGCGATTTGCAGTCAACTATTCATTGGTGTGCTGTATACGGCCATCCAGAAGATCAGTCAGATCGCCATAAATTTTAAGCCGTAAGTTCTCTACGCAAATCTTTAGATCCGTTGCGCATAGGTTTACGTTTGCTATTGAATTCGTGATTTGTACATAACGAGATCCTCATAGATCCCAACATTCCCACGGTCGGGACCGTAGTTTTAGCACTCTGTGTCTTCTCCATCCCCCGATCACGCTTGGTGTATGGCTGGCGTGGACGCTGTGGGACCTAGATCCATGGGCCGTACTGTTGTGTCTCGCCACCACTAGCCTTCTTCTCCTGAGCCCCCACGTCGCTGTCACCCGCACTTGTTGTCTTGGTACTCACATCGGACTGGCATTCCTTAGGACTAGTGCGCTCCGGGGGATGTGGCTAATAAAGGCAAGCGCTGCCCGAGTGACCAACTCTCCTACAGTGAAAACAAATAACGGGTAAGCTCTCATACCACCCTATGGGCTCTGTCGTTGATGGTAAATTCCACGCAAAGCGGCTTCGAGAGGTCCACCATCACAGCGAGCCGAGCGTACTTACCATGAGTTAGGGCAGCGGTCTGCTGATCGATTTTAACCACCTTGCCAACAACAATCTGACCAATCTTACGAAAACTCTTCTTGTGGTATAGATGAGCAGGCATACCGGGCAACCGAATCCAGGCGACTGTTGTCTTCAAGTCCTCCTCGGTCGCGTCAAAGTCAACGGTCCACGGTTGCACATGCATATAGCTATTCCCTACGACGTAGGGTCCTCCAGTGAGGACTTGGGCCGTGTCTCCAGAGTTTTGAAAGTGAATCAAGTAGAAACCATTCTCCAAGTCCATCATATTACACCCCGCCATGAAGGGCCACATTCTAGTGAGTCGATTATAAGGAGACGGCATAGAGAGTGACTCGTCAAAGGGTTTCACAACGACCGCATTCTGCCACTCTTTGTTGATTTCGTCAAAGAAGCGTTGTGCGATCGTAAGTTCAGGCGTCGATTGAGTAAGGTCAATGGTGACATCCTCCTTCGCCTCCGTATTCTTGCCAGAGTCATCAGGATCCAATTCTACGTGCTTCTTGTGTTTACTGACCATGTCCTTAAAATTCCATCGGCGTGGTGGTTGCTCTTGATCGGAGACTGGTTCCTGTGGCAGGCCCGACGGGGGAAGTCGGTCAAGGGGTTCTCCTATGCGTTTGAGAGTCTTTGGGTGTTTACTCCCTTGCTGGGTACGTCTATCCAATGTCAGAAATTCCGTGTCGTGGTTGAAATTCCGAGATGCATCGCCTGGATCAAAGGTCTCCGATCCATCGTTGAGCGTCGTGAGGTCTTTCCGAGCGGTTTCCGTAATTAGGAGACTATAACATAACCTGGACGTGTTCATGAGCTCCTCTTCATTCCCCTTTGACCCGGGTTCGAATCCTCACCTTGAAAAAAAAAATGCCTTTTGACCGAGGATAAAAATTTTGAAAATAAAAACCACAAAAGGGTGCGCAACTGTTATAAAAAGAAAAAATGACATCCACAACTATTGACTAAAAATTCTAAAAATAATAATTTGTCATCTAGAATCACTTATATGCGTCAGACTCTGCCAAAAAAAACCTCACTTTCTCTTTTCTCAAATTCCTTGCCCGTGCGGAGCCTTCCATCGTCGTGAGGCTTTGGAGGCTGGTGACTGTGCGGTTGATTATAGATTTTGTAGGATGTCATTTTGGTCTGTGCTCGTCTATGGATTTTATATCGTTTCCGATTCCCATGCGTTGGGTCTCTTGGGGTTGCGAGTGTTGTCAGTAGGAGAGGTTTGGGGGGTCGTTCGTTGCCCTTCGGTCTAAGCTCTAGAGGCGGTCTGTATGGGATTTCGGGCGTCTGGTGCGGTTCTAGCTAATCGTGGCTACGCTGGAGTTTTTGGAGCAGTGGTCGAGCGAGAGTCCTATCCGAGTGGACAGGGAGGAGGGTGTTACTCTACTTATTATGTGTTGTGTGTTCTTTTGTTGGTGTTTGTTTGTGTGTTGTAGTGTTGTGTTTTTCTAGTCTTTTTGGTATTATTCTCCTTTGTAGGGTTATATTATACCTTATGGGATTTGTTTGGTTTTTTAAGTTATTTAGAGTAGTCTCTAGACACCCTCACATGATTGTCTCCCTAGATTCAATTAGACTGTTTGGATTATTCTAGTTGTTCTAGTTGCATTTACGTGTTGTTTTATCTATAAAATCTATCGTTTCGAGAAAAAAAAAAAGAAAAAAAAAATAAAATAAAAGAGGAATCACTTCTATGCACCAGGATAAAGAAGACAAAAACAACTAATATCAATTGCCGCAACGGCTACAAAAAGGGGGAATAAGAATTCAAGACAACAAAAGGGCGCAATATCAACAAAAATTGTTTATCAAAGAAACACCAAATATACTCATCTCTGTTTTTCAACATCACATAAACAACATATGTCATCTGAAGAAGTTCATGCAAATTAGATTAAACACCAGCGACTTTTGTAATCAGAATTTCATAACCACCCCCATTGATACAGTATTACACATGTTAGTTAGTCCTATACAATGTTACACCAATGCCCTATGCCAATTTGAACAAAAGAAAGAACCAAAATCAATACATAAATGGACAAGAGAAGATGACAAGCAAGAATTACCGTATTTACGATAAGCTTCAATCCAAATGCAGACAACGAAAACTCCTTCAAACCTCAGGTTCCATAACATGGTTCACCACACCAGTCTCAAGCCACCAAAGACTCTGTATCCAACCGATCGATCTTCTTATAAGAATCAAGTATTTCAGAGACTATTCAGTAAACATTATCTGCCTTCAAAAGTTGCCTCCTC
>CACSLK010023397.1:9813770-9841924 GCA_902706635.1 Striga hermonthica
CAAAAAACAAAAAACAACGACTTTAGAACGAGCCTCGATCGATATTACCTCGTGTTTTCTAAGGAAATTCACGAAATAATTGGGTTAATCTTCCGATTCGTGGCCAATCAGAGAATTTGGGGTTGGGCTAGGGCTAGGGCATTACGCCGTGGTTTTAAAACCTACGGCGACAATTCGGAAGAAAAAAAGCACTCAAGTACAGACGGCCATGGATTGAGAGACGCAAATTCTTTTATTGTTTCCCATTTTCCCTATATTTTTCTCCATTAATTTGATGTTCTTGGTGATGTCCCCAGGTCCCTGCAATGGAGGAGGAGAGAGAAAGGGGAAATGGGGACGACAAAAGGCAAGAATGGAAAGAGAGAGAAAGCGGATAAACAACGGTTAATCTACTAAGTTTAGGGTTTCATCGTTTATGAAATAATTTGTTCAAATTGAGTTATCAACCATAGTTAATTTTGAAAAATGTGTATGGTTAGTTGTTAGTGAAATTTTAAAAATATATTAAAATAATGTTTAAAATAAAATGATTGAAATTTATTAAATGTAAAAGTAAGAGATAAATGATTGGAAATAATTAGAAATGATAGGTAGTTAAAATTATGTGAGTAGATGAATAGTGAATTAAAATTGATGTGATGTGTAAAAATGATTGGTTTGTATTATTTAACTATATGAACAATATTAAAGATATTGAAGTTGAGTTAAAGTTGAGTTAGATTTTGAGTTGAAATAAAAATGAGTAAAATAATTTATAAACAATCAAGCCTTTAACTTTTATTGGCCGTAAATAAAAAAAAGGTTTTGCTAAATCATAATTCATAAACTATTGCAATATATATACATATTTTTATATTTAATTATTGTTTTTTCAATATATTACATATAATATCAATAAATATATAAAGAGAGAACTTATTTATCAAAAATAGTAACAGAAAAAGTCAACCAACATTTATTACATTATATATTTGGTAGTTTTTATTTTTTTTTAAAAAAATTATTCATAATAAATCAATCAACTATATATGCACTCTAAATTCATGAATTTTGTAGATTTGTAAATTTCGACAGATTGTTACAATTTTGAAAAAGTCAAAATTCTTTCTCATTTTTATAAAAAAAAATGATTACGACAAAATCTGGAATTTCGAATTAGACAAAATACTATGACATATATATTTTACTAATTGCAATAGATTAATTGTTTATTAAAAAATCAGAGTGAATAGAAATCAGGTTAAATTATGTAAAATTCGGCATGACAATTTTGTAAAAGTGAACATTCTCTCATTTTTTATTAAAAATTTATCTCTTTACCATAAAATCGAGAATTTCAAATTAGGCAAAATGTTATAACATGTATGTTTACCTAATTGCAACAAATCATGTCTATTATAAAAAATATCGGATAGCATAGAAATTGGACTCAATTTCAAATTGAATATTAAAGCTTAAAAATCCCTTATCATTTGGCTATTACTTTCTTTATTTCGATTTTTTTAAACATAAAATAGAGTCAGAATATTAATTTGCAATTCAAAATGAAATTGGATTGGAACATCCTAAAAATTTGGGTTTTGTTTAATCCTCTAGAATACAAATTTGAAATTGATTACATACACTTACAAAATAAATAATGATTGCATGCACTTACAAAATATCATATATATCCTGCTAAATAATTAATTGATGTGTTTAAGCCTATCTCGAACCTTAATATAATTTGTGGTGATAAACGATGTACCAAAAGATCAAACAAATAATGTTGCATACAAGGATGTGCTTAATAATATAAAAGTTATATTTTGTTTATCTCAATACATGCGTTTTACGTTCTTCCAATCATTTAAATCTAAATGTTTACTTTAATAAAACTAGCTCGTGCATGCATGGGTACTGCACTAATTTTATAGTGAATTATGAGTATCTAAATGTTAAAACAGTCTTAACAAAAAAAAATTGTGTTTTTTTTTTCATTGTTATGATTTGTTGCTTAGTTACATAAGAATTTATATTCAATCTAAAAATTTGAGATCAATTTGGTCTTATACTAATACAAAATAATATATCTTCTAGTTTATAATTTTGATTTTCATGAATAGATAATTAGGTACCCTTCATAATATGATTAAGGTTCTTGTCTCAAAGAAAAGGTGCCATAATTTAAATAAAATATTACCTATGAATGATGTAATTATAATATGAATAACTTGTGCTCTCAACTAATTAGCTCATATAGTTGTTAGCCTCTAATGATTTGCTATGGTGACTAATGATATGAATTGCACTATGGCTCTAACTTTTAGTCTTAATAATTGCTTTGGTGATAAAGAAATGGCATGAGTAGTAACAATAGTTCTAAAAGAAAATGTGGCCCAAAATATAAATTATATTAAAATAGTATTTTAGTTCAAATAATTCTTTTAGTTTTCGGGGCTTCGTATGCAGAGTATATGACTGAGGAGCTCAATTAACCCAAGATACCCAGTTCCCTCCTCGTACGACTATTTTTGAAACAATGGGTCGAGCTATGACTCGGGGTATTATGACCAGACAATTTCCTATTCTCAAGAGCAACAATGTGATGGTCAGAAAAGCACATTGTGTCTTGTAGATGCTTATTCGATTCCAGTTGGGCATTTTTATGAATCTCACAAGAATTCCTCGAGTATAGTACAAAGCTCAACCGAATTCTTTCCATCGTGACATCCTGAGTTGCTCAATAGGAGGAGACTAAATCTAGAAGTGCTCGGATGAGTACCCAAATGTATAAATTCATGGAGTGCATTCAAGTTTTAGAATCTCATGTCGATAAGTCCATGGTCGTGGATCCCCATCCTGAGTCTGTGCCATTCTATGAGCCCAATGAGAATTCTTCACGGTGTAGCGCAAAACATGATCTTTTTGTTTCTTGAATGATAGTCCAAGCATCTCGAGATGAGAAGATTGGGGAAAGATGTGCTCGTTTGAGCGTGCACTAGAAGAGCGAATGGGGCGCATTTAATCCAATTTAACGCAACTCGATGAGCCTATTGCTGGTGAACCTTCTCCTACGCTTGGTGCTTGTAATGGCATATGGGTGACACTGGCGAAAAGAAAGATGCGCTCCCACAAAATGAGAGTGATATTCCGTTAGAGGAGGTTCTTGATCCCAGGTTGAAAGATTCCTCATTTGAGTCATCATCATGTACCACTAAGAAGGCCGAATTTGCCTCGACTTGCTCTACATATGCTTTAATATTTCCAGAGGTCGACTATGGATCTTTGATGTGAAAGGATCTAGACACTTCTTAGACATCGTCGGTATCCGTGCTCACTTCCAAAAGAACATAGCCACCCGAGCTCAAAGTGTCTGCCTTCATGTCACACTTTCGATGCTTTAACTTTTAGAGAATACGAAGGTGTGGCATGATTGCCATTTTTTTTAGATCTTGGCTGATTTCGATATTGATTTCGTCAAGTTAATGACATTAAACAAGTACTTCTTGGGAGGCAACCCAAGTTCCATTTACTATTTATTTTCTTAGCTTCTTTGGTTTTTTGCTTTTTAGATTTTTACTTTTGAATAAATGGTGGTTCTGGTATCTTGTTTGATTGTATTGATAGGTACAGGGCTCGAGGGTGTGATTGCGTATGGGAGGAACATTTTGGACATATTTTCACTTTTGAGGCCACATTCGAACGTCTACATTATATTTTGAGTTTGCATTTTCCTACCCCTTTTCTTCATATCGTGTCATTTTCTAGTTATGTGTTCTTTTGTGTGATTTTTCTTTTGGGTTGTGTGTTTTTGTGTTTGATGCTAGTACTTATTCATGATATAAAATTGTAAGGTTCATTTACATCACGAGTTATATGTTGAAGCAATGAGGGCATTGCATCAAGTGTGGGGGAAGCTTCTTTAGATTTTGTATGTTTTATATGGTGGATTGGTCTAATTGTTTTAGTTTTTTTTTTTTTGTTTCCTTTTATTCCGTTTACTTGGTGGATTGATCTAATGTTTAAGAATTTTTGTGTTTTGTGTTGACTCCCCTACGTGGTGTATGATGCTTGGTCGATATGTTATCTTGACGCTTGGAAGGACATCTTTATTCATTTTGATTGTCATCTTGTGTGTGATTTGATGAATTGAACCCTAGTATTCGAAGTCGTTAGATGACTTGTTGGTGTGAGACATATGACATGGGTCAGTTGTTTGGTTTTGTCCCTTTTGATAGCCCAATTGGTCAATGTCTCTCTTTAATTTTCCCCTAAATAAACCAAAAAAAAGTCTAAAATCTCGCGGAGCCTAAAGGGTTAAACTCCAAGTGCTCTGATTATTATTTTTGGTGGTCTTGAGTACGAGTACAAAAAAGTGGTCTAGAAGATCGGGGCTTCAAACCTGGAGGATAAACCTAGATAAAATATTCAAAAGTTTTTCGCTCGAAAAAAGTTCTTAAAAGAAATAATAATAATAACACAATATGGGCTTTGCATGAGTTGGAATGTTATCCTCCATGTACCTCAAGCACATGTGGTAATGAGCACGAGAAATCAATTTAGAAAACTTGGGGAAACCCCTCTATGGATAAATCTAGATAATTTTGTTTGGAATACTTTGTAATTTTTTTTTTTTTAAAAAAAAAGAATATAAAAGAAGGGAATTTGTCATGTTCTCTCTTGTTTATTAGGAACTAAGGGATATTTTTTGAACATATTTGGGTAGACTTGTGAAAGAAGCTTGTGGCGGGTAAGCTATATATGGAATAGCATGGGAACTTATCTAATTTTCTATGACCTCGTACTGTGGGAAATATACTTACAATCAAGATTTTGGCTATAAGAATTATCGGGTGGATTAGGAGATTTACACTCATTATGACATTAAGAATTGTTTATTTGTCATTCTTCCCGAACGGTATGCAATGTTGCTTGATTGAGAACAAACAAAATACTAAATGTGACGGATTTGTATACGCTTTTGCGTCCCAAGAGCCAGATCGGGAAACTCCCTTCAAGTGATGGCTAACCAAATACCTGAGCCTAAGAAATCTAGGCGGCCCATGTCGCTCTCCTCCCCCGACACAACTATCCTGTCGTAGATTGACCGAAGCCGACACCTACATACATCGGGGATCCCGCTAATCTAACCCCAAGGAAGAGCCAGAACCAACGAGAAAGGGAAGCACGATTCAATCGTTGTCGGAGCGGTAATCGGCATTGGTCACCACAATGACACTTACAAGACCACGGAAGCTTCTAGTCAACGGCAAAATACCTGGCAGGGGAGGAACCGAAATAGCACCATGAAGCTTCCAGCATGCTCCCGGCAGCGTCAGAGCCATGGGGTACCGTGCACCCTTGATGGGTGGGCCAACAACTGCGGAAAGAGATCTGCGATCGAGAAGAGGAGGAAGGAGACGAGAGAGAAATTTGACATCTGACAATTCTTTCAGATAAGTTTTTTAATCTAATTGTCATTCGAAAATAACAAAAATGCTTGTTTGATATCTTCAACCATAAAATTCTAAATTGATACTTGAGTAACGATGATATATTACTTTAAAGATAAAAAGTTTTCTTATTAATTTCGTCGTCTTAAAATTTGTTACCAATAAAGTACTGTTTTATGTTTCAAAATTTAATCAAAATTGTTATTTTTTTTTATTGGACCAAACATCAACGACAAATCATTGCCTCTCCAATTAAACGGAAAAACTAAACTGATGGAGATAAGAACACTAAGTTCTTCCATTCTCAAACAATGCAAAAGAGGAAAAAAAAAACAAATTCTTAGACTGGTTAGGAAAGATGGAACAACTTGTGAAAGCAAGGACGCCATTTCACATTGCATTGAAGACTACTTCTCTCAGCTCTTCACCTCATAAGGGAGCCATTATGAGGCTAGACTACTACAAGGAATTGGATCAGTCATCATAGAAGAGAAAAACAAAGAACTTGTGGCACAAGTGAGTACAGAAGAAATTAAGGAAGCCCTTTTCAACATTAATCCCCTCAAAGCCCCTGGTCCAGATGGTATGACTTCAGCTTTCTTCCACTCATTCTAGTCCTTAATCTGTACTGATCTTTGTTCCTATATCACTAGCTTCTTTAATTCCGGTCTAATCTTGAAAAGAATGAATCAGTCGTTAATCACTCGTATCCCCAAATGCCTTCATCCAACAATGGTTTGTCAATACAGACCAATTAGCCTTTGAAATGTCACTTATAAAGTTATTTCCAAAATCTTGGCTAATTGACTGAAAATTTCCCTTCCTTATTGCAACAGTGATAATTAGTCAGCCTTTGTGTTTAATAGGAAGATCTTTGACAATGTGATAATTGCTAATAAAGGTATTCATTTTTTGAAGTGTCATCAATCTGGCAAAAGTTATTATATCGATTTGAAATTGGATATGTATAAAGCCTTTGACATAGTCGAATAGAACAGTGTGAGTTTGATTGTTTTACAATTGGAATTTAATGCTTTATTTGTGAGATGGATTATGCAATGCATTTCTTCAACCTCTTTTACCTTCAATGTGAATGGAGAGTCTGCAGGATAATCAAATCATCAAGAGGACTGAGACATGGTGACCTCTTGTCACCCTACCTCTTCATCTTAATCTCTAAAATACTTACCCATCTTATAAAACCAGAAGTAGCCAAAGAAAATCTGCAAGGAATCAGAATGAACAAAAACTGCCTAGCACTTACACATCTATTTTTTGCACATGATACTCTACTTTTCTTTAAAGCAGACATCCCTGAAGCCACTACCCTTATCCAAATCCTCCATAAGTACCACACTCTGACAGGCCAAAAGGTTGATCTTGCAAAATTATCCATTTTTTTCAACAAGAATACACCTCATACCTTACAAACCCAAGTCTATAATATCTTGTTGGGAATACAACCACAAAACCTCTTCAAAATACCTACGCCTTCCTCTTGGGATTGGCAGGTCCAAAAATTCAACCTTCTCTTTTGTGGAGGGAGCAATCAAGAAAAGAATTTCAAATTGGACAAAAACTTATCTTTCTTGTGCAGGTAAGGAAGCGATGGTGAAAGTTGTGTTAAGTGCTCTACCTACTACACAATGTCCTGCTTTCTCATGCCTAAGACAGTGAACAAGAAGTTCTCTTCTCGCTTTGCAAATTTTTGGTGGAATAATAAGAAAAATGGCTCAAATGGGATTCATTGGAAAAACTGGAAAAACCTAATACTGCCAGAGATGATGGGAGGGCATGGATTTCATGACCTCCATAACTTCAACAAAGCCTTGATCTTAAAGCAGCTTTTGAGGATAATTTCACTACCTCATCTTCTAGTTAGTAGGATTATAAAAGGGAAGTACTTTCCCCATGACAGTCTTCACTCAGTAAAGAAGAAAAATAACTGCTCTTGGCTCTGGACTAGTTGGTGAACAATGAAACACAATTTCCTAATGGGGATCAGATATCAAATCAAGAATGGAAGATTAGTGAACATCTGGTCTGAAAGTGAAGATCAAAATCAGACATTTCATTTGGAAATCTCTGAACAATATTTTGCATGCGCTTATAAACCTGCACACAAAAGATAGATCTTTGGACACAATCAACAAATTATGTGGAGAGGTGGAGGAGTCACAAGAACATCTGTTCTTTAATTGCATTAGAACAAAACTAATCTAGAAATTAGCTCTAGTCTCTTGGAAAGGGTTGCAAACTGATACCATTTGCTTTAAACACTAGTGGATCAAAATTTGTTCTCTTAACCTCAATCCAGTTACAAAAGCTAGAATTCAACTAACTAGCTATCTCCTATGGTGGATGTGGATAACTAGGAACTTGTGGCTATTCGAGCAAATTTGGAGGTCAGAGGCTCACACAGTCATATTGGCACTGCAAGAATTGTCTGAATTCTCCCTTTGTACAGGTTAATGTGTAGCTAGCTGGTAGCCTTTTCTGTTGGTTTTCTGCTTTGCGTTAAAAGGTAGTTAGTTGTGTTTTACTTTCCTTAGTGTTTTGTTAGCCTGCTAGGTCCTTTGGGATGCAGTGGCAAGTTAATTTTGTTGCCTAATGTCTCTTGGTTTGTAAGACTTTGTTAGGCTCGGGTTTGGTTGTTGCTTGCGGGTTCAAAGTTTGTCTTTGTCTTGAGTGAGTCCTCTCTCGTGGTGTAATTAAGGAGTTGATGCTCCTTCTGTCTATAAGGGCACTTTGCCTAAGATTTCTTTTCATTGTGTTTAAAAAAAAAAAAATAAATAAATAAATAAATAAACTTGTTCTTCCATAACTAATGATTTACTGAGGAAAAAAAAAAATCTAGAATTTGATTCGTAGAACGAAACTTTTGGAGCATTCACAAACTATGAAAGCGTCACTTTCGAAGAATAAGTCTATTAATAAATTAAAGATGTAAGTTACTGTTTGTAATTAGAATTTTTTGTAATTAAAATTTTTATCTAGAGAAATGCTACATTGTCAACCTAGTGTACAATTAGGTTGACAACATGAGTGAAAAACATCAACAAAAATAAAAATAAGAAAATACACAAGTAGATGTATTCACTTGTGTTGTCAACCTAGTTGTACACTAGGCTATGTATCATTTTCCTTTTATTTAATGGTAAAAACAAGATAGTCTATTTATAATATTTTGCTATGGGGAAAAAAAAGGAAGAAAATTATTGTCATTCTCATAATAATTACTTAAAAAAATAGCAAACTTTTAATCAAAGAAACTCAATTTTACAACCAAAAAAAAAAAGTTACTGTACAATCAATATTGTCTTATCACAAGCTATACTCGGAAAATTATATTTGTGGAATGAAAGCAAACCAACCATAGCCCTGTAAACTCAAGAAGCCAGTCCTTGTCAGTTGTCGGTGAAACCTTGAACCTGTTTATTGAGGCAACTTCGTATCAGCAGCAGATAATATAACTTTCCTTGTTTTAGGGGCTGAATATATTTCAAGGGGTTGATTTCAATGGTACGACATAAATCTAAACAATGGATATGACGAAACCTATATCAGACAAAAGGAAAAAGATCAAATTGATTTTGATGAAATAGATACTTATGTTGAAGTTGAAAAGCAAGTAAAAGAGAACGAAAATAAATAAAGATAGCATAAAATATACCCTATGCCAACTTCTAAGGAATGTACAGAATCTTTCGTCGGAAGAAATTAACCCCACGCCATGGAGCATGCATAATTGACCACCAATTTGCCATCAATGCCGAAATTCTGAAATCGTAATTCAACTATTGTTTGAGATAATACACATGTTACATAAAAGAAACAGCATTGTTTTTCTAAAAAAAATTAAACCAAATCTATTTACCAACATCCATGTACAAATAACTATTGAGTGAATAACAATACAATCTAATGATTCAAAAAAAACAAAAAAACAAAAAAACAAAACTCGGAGGACACACAGACACACAAACTGTATCATGTTAACAATGACTCTGGAAAATATCAAGATTCGTCCACCTAACAGCAGATTCAGCTTAACACCAAATAACAAGCCCACCAATATACAAGAGATCATGAAAATGACAACTTACATTATAAAGGTCGAGGACCAGCTCATCAGGATTCGGTGAGAAAGCACTGTTTACATACACAAACTGAACAAAAAAGGATATTTAGCAACACCGTATATTAATTGCAAGAAGTGAAAAGCTAGCATTGTTGATCAAAGCTAAATTGAATAGTTCAGAAGAACTTACCAGTGTGTCCCTGTGAAGCTGACGGCGAAGAAAATCTATTACTTTTGCGAACTTGTCTGTTCCGGCAATCTGCATTTTAGAAGAAAATGGAAAACATGTAAGGGGAAAGTACAAAAGATGTCTCAGTATCTAAATTTATTTGAACTGTGTGTACACATTCTTAATCTAAAAAAATATGCTGGACCATAACTACCAATTGATTTTCTGTCACTGAACAGCTTTTAGGAGTGGGTATTGAAAAACCATTCCACAGATTGATCACTGCACAATCACATACTCAATATCTCCTATAGAGAGAAAATCCCATGAACTATGCAGGATTTAGAAATCGCCTCACATACTCAAGTGGTTTTCGGCATCTAATAATAACAATAATAATAATAATGTGTTGAAGATTGCCAGGGTGTCTGGACCAATCAATCATCAGTTTCAGTCCATGCCCAAAACGAATCATCTCAAACTTCAAAAGAAACGGGAGAAGCTAAAATTTGTCCTTCAAAATTGCTCTAACTCGGCTACTTTCCTCTTGTACAATCCACTAGGGCAAAGAAAACAAATCAAACATATTTCAATATATTCTAAAAAGTTAACCACCACTGCATGAATCTTTTAACAATGCAATTCGGTTTCCTTTTCCAAGGATGTGGGAACCTTGAATTTTGATTGCTTCAGAATTGGAGCGTCACCAGTGGCTCTCAAATGAACTACCACTGCATACATCAATACAACAACTCAATATAGAATTTGGAAGAAACAGAAAAAGAATTTCCTCATCAGAAACAAGAAATTAGCAGTGATAAATATAAACCACAGAAAAATCAAATAGTCTCTGTATCTGAACAGTAGTTGACCTTTCTGTGCATCGGAAGCCATTGTTCGATGATCCAAAGTCAAGGCCAACGCGTTAGATCTATAGGTTTGAGGCAACAATAAGAAGATAAGTCCAAACTTGCTATAGATTAGTATATATTAACATGAACATATATAAAATGGACATCTAAAAAAGTTTTCAATAAGGTCGCTTAATGGATAGGCAGTCATAGTCATATTTTTTCAGCAAATATGCATACTTTCTAAATGACATGTCCTACTCGGAAAAACATCATAAACAAAAATTTGACATTTCATACTATACATACGCATTTTGGTTAAAAGCATATGACTCGTCGACCTGTATAACGGTTAGGCCGACTCATACAAGAATTTGTGAGAAACTTTATATGTTATCACCAAAATCTTAGAGGTGTGATATATAACTCTTCCCAAATTTAATCATCCTTCAAACATAAATACAATCATTCAATCCAAAACCTCTCAAATCAAACAAACTACACAAAGCTATATATCCGTATATATCACAATTTTAGCCGAGCAATTAACCATCCAAATCCAAAGATACAATAAAATTGAAAAAAAAAAAATAAAAAATTAATCAATCCTCATCCCGAGGATATCAATTTTGTACCTGAAAAAACAATTAACACTAGACTCTCTTACCTTTAACCTCTCAAGCTACGGCTTTATACCAATATAAATATTTCAGAAAGAATTTCGCATTTAATCGTTTATGTAGTTGGGGTTAGACGATGAGGAAGTACGAACTTACCTCTTCGGAGTTTTAGTCGCCGGGGACGTCTCGCCAGCTGGTGTCCGCCGATCGGAGATTTGGCAGTGGACTGGGTGCCGGCAGCGGAGGTCCTAGTCGCGCTTTTTTTTACCTTTTTTTCTTCACATTTTAGAGAGAGTATATTTATATTCTGGGAGCCTTTGTTTGTTTGAGCTATATGCAGTTTGGGCCTTTTATTTTGAGTTGGGTTTTCACTATTATTAGTTTCCAGGCCTTTCTCAAAGCTTTTCTAGGCCTTTGAGTTATTTTCTATTTGTTCTTATGATTCTAAAATTCACCACAATTTAAGTCCTTTATAACGGAAAATGTAACAAAATATAACATTACAAGAATTAAGTTGCTAAGAAAAAATAAATTTTTTACTAGCAATTTAAGGCCTGTAATTTTAATTTTGTTTTGCGATTTCAGTCTTAAAGGACTGAAATTGTAACACAATATTAAATTACAGGATCAAAAGATAAAAATATAAAATCTTGAGACTAAAACTGCTATGGCGGTAAACTAGCAGGACTAAAAATGCAATTTTGCCATTTAACTGTAATGGTTCAAAACTTGTATTGGGCTTTATATTATAAGTTTTGGGCTTAAGTGTGTATCACTTGATTATATCGTCGTGTTGGGTTGATACTTTGTAGTTGATATCAAGCCTACTAAATTATTATATTATTTGGTTCAAGATTTGAAATAATAATTAATACTGAAAATAATGTGTTTTTTCAGTATTGACCCTATCCATTCACCTTACTTTTTTGCTCTTTTTATTTGACGTTTAGTCAAGTGTTTTAGCACTAAACCAATGTAAAAAATAAAAAAAAAATAAAAATAAAAATAAAAATTGTAGAAACAAAAATGAATAAACTACATAGAAAATAAAGAATTGACAAAATATTAGAATAAAATAAAAGCAAGTGTTGTACCCAATTTTCTTAAGATTCGGTCCTGCCTGCCAAGACGAAACCAAACAAATAATTGTGTATGTATAAGTCCAAACGCCAACAACCCATAAAGCCTGCGAACGTCTCAGGAAGCAATGCTAATCGAGTCTTTCAATCCCCCATGACCAGCAGATAATGACTTTTGTCGATCTCCCTATAGCTTCCCCTGGAAGATTTGGCGATCTCCCTCGCATATGAACGTTGAACCAGTAAAGTTGATAGAGAAATCGCCCAAGAAGTCCCATCCTCAAAAATAGAGTTTTGCATGGATACACGCAATGTCAACCTACGCCCCTAGCTGGCACAAGACATTTATTATGCCTTTGCCTTTTGTGTATAAATTCGACTCGTTCGGTCCTAGCAAAACACGAAAAATCATCACAAAAAAGAAACCTCCACTGTAATGTATCATTATACAATTTTTCAATAAAGATCCTGCTAAAAACATTCTCCTTGTCGATCTCCTCAGTAGATCGGAAAAATTGATGTCGTCTTCATTTCTCGCTTGTTTTTATTTCCATTTTGTAGACTGCTCATACTAGCTCTATTTTTTTACCTTTAAGTCTAAATAAAATATATTGTAACCCCCAATTTAACCGTCTGATTAATATCAATCATAATCGTTGGCAGCCGACCCTCAACAAAATAGGGCTAGAAGAAGGGCGGCCGTCAAAGTTTACCGCTGACCCAACCGCCTATAAATGGCCATTTTCGTTCAAGGTTTTTCCTCAAACACTTTGTCTTATTCTTCCTATACACATATATTATCCTTGTACAAAGAAGGGCGGCGCAACTGACCCCTTTTTTTTCCTTTTCTAATCAATCGGAAGTAAGGAGGGATTGACCGACCCCTCCGTCTCCGGTTACCCCGTTACTCCATCCAAATGACAATTCTCATAAAAGTATCCAAATACCACCTATTTGCTTCCTCACACTACAAAAAAAATCAGATCTATATATTGTTGCCAAATTTCATATTAGTCAACCTTCGACAAGAACACAAATCGATTAGCTAATTCTCGACAAGAACATCAAGGGTGTATAACTCTTCGACCAAGTTTTGAGCTATCTTGGACAACAAGTGAGCTCGACCATTTTCTCTTCTCGAGATTTGAATCAGCTCAAATGGGCTATAAACTCTTTCTGCAAAATTTTGACCTCATCCACATATTTCTGCCATCAATTTTTCTTTCACCTTGAAACCTCCTTCACCTTGAAACCTTCTTGCAGCTCTCCAACCACGAGCGGTGAATTCGAATGAACATGCACCTCTCTAAATCCACCTGCTAGTGCCAATTGTAATCCCTTTAACAAAGTCTCGTACTCGGCCACATCATTCGATACTATAACACCCAACTTCATCGAAAATTCCAAATTATCCTCCTTTAGAGAAATCAACACGATCCTTAAGCCTGCTCCTCCCATAGAGACTGATCCATCAACAAAGATCTTCCATCTTCCCTTTGTATCAACCTCCACACCAGTTCCCTCCTGAATAAATTTGCCAGAATTCGGTCCTTAATCTCCCACCAATGTTCCTAGACCAAAGAATATTCGCTCAGTTCGATCTCCCACATAACCATTCGACCTGAAATAGAAGGTCGACCCAATGTTTCTCCAAGTGGCATGTCCGTCCGTACTTTGACCTTATGGATAAGAAAATATGGCCTCAACTTCCTTACAATTACGACCACTGCCAAGACTCACTTCTCAATCTCGGACTATCTCAACTCCACCCCTTGCATAATTTGACTCACATAGTAAATCGGATATTGCGCCATACCTTCCTCCCGCAACAACACTGGTTCATTGTCGCCGCCTAGATTGAAACATAAAGCACTGGGTCCTTTCCTTGCACCGATTTGGCCAAGAGAGGTTGATCGACCAGAATGACATCTAGCTCCTTAAACGCCTTCTGAGCCTCTTCAGTCCACTTGAACTTTGAGCTCTTCTTTAGGGTTGTTCATATGGGCTTGCGTATCAACTCTAACTCAGGGATCTTCAATTGAATCCAAAAGGACAAGCATAGAAATATATGCATTTTTTGTATATATTCATGAATGTATGTATTCTTTTTTTTTTTCTTACAAGATGAGAGAGAGCCTTTTTATGCTCAAGTTCACACATATATACCTCTCCCCTACAAGTGGGTATAACCAAATAATTAAGTTAAAATAGTAAACTAGCATATAACGCGAGGGGATTATCCGGGGGAGGGGCACCTATGACTTTGATGGCTTCGATTGACCTCTATCTTGTCGGCAATTGTGGCGTCTTTCTGGAGGCGACTTCTTTAGGATATCCGTGCTGGTCACCTTGAATTCTGCTCGGCTTTGTAGCGGGCGGACTTGTCATTAGGAGGTTCGGTCGGCCTTTAGACGATCCACTTGGAATACCTGTATTTCTTCCACATTTATTTATTATGTATTTTCGGCTCTTTGGTTACCGGACTGTACTTTATTATTTTATTTACCATTTATTTAATCGGAGCAAATTGGGTATCAACAGAGGTTTTCAACAATGAGGCTCCATTTGACCACTTTTGAAATGAATATCTTAGGCATGCAATTCGACCAGTTAAAATTTGTACCTCTTTTACGTTCTTCGGGGGTTGCATCTAAACATAGCTCGAACTTTTTGTGGATTCACCTTGATCATATAACCTAAGAATTTTCCTGACTTCACACGGAACGAACACTTGGTTGGATTCAGCTTCATTCCATATTCTTGTGTGTGATAAAGGTCTCTTCAAATATGTTAAGTGGTCAACCTCCACTTTGCACTTGACTAGCATGTTGTCCGTGTATACCTTCATATTTCGTCCTAATTGCACTTTAAAAATCTTGTCGACCAACTGTTGGTAGGTCGCTCCTGCATTCTTCAGGCCGAACGTGTATAGCCTCGAATATTTTTAGTATTTATGGAGCTTGACTTTATTTCCACAAATAGCAAATTTCCATATTTTATGCATTATTATTTTTATTTGCATTAAATTGAATATTTAATTCAAGTCTATGCCATGGAGGATTCATTCAATTTTTAATTTAAAAATCGAATTATCTAGCCCAAGTATCGGTTTTATTTTATGAAACTGAGCTTTGGGAAGATCGAGGAGTTTATTTAAGTCGGGCCATGACCCAATCATTTTTCGAGTAGGCCCAATTATTTCGAGCCCATAAGTCGGCCCATTAAATCGAGCCATCATTTATCCATTCGACCGATCTATTATTTATAGTCCAAGTCTCGTTACATTTTTAATTGGCCCGAACATTTAATTTTTAAGCCCAAGTCGATACCTAGTCTAAGCCAAATTTTAAGCTCAATATACCTACCAAACCCTAATTCCCTCTCACTACTATATATATAACATCTCCTAGCACACCACTCCACCTCATTTCATCTTCATCCACATTCAAGAGCTCAAACACTAGATTTACAAATCCTGCATAGCAAAAAATCATTTCTAGCCTTCACCATCAAGAAATCTGGCCATTTTTCCAGCCAACGTCCTGTTTTCCGGCGAGCTTGAGTCCACCGCGCCTAGACCAGCCGGCAAGCACCCGAGCCACGGTACACGAGCCCAGCTCCCTTCCACGCAGTTCGCTTGCCTCCGTACCGACGAGCCAGCCGCAACAAGCCCGAGTCCACGCCGGCAGGTAACCTCTCGCATGCATCCGCCTGTACGCCAGCTTGCCAGCACAGTACGCCAGCTCGCACGCAATTCCCGTCGACCCCAGCGTACCCAGGTCGTTGTCCGTACGCTCGCATGTCTTCTGTCTGTACGTGCGCAGTTCGGGCCTTGCCATCCCGCGTCCATACGCCCTGGTTCCAGACCTGAAAAGCTGCAGTCTGTACGCCGCTCCCAGCTCGCGTCCGTACCTCCCAGCGACGAGCTCGCTAGCCCATGTCCGTACCACGTCGCGCCACCACCAGCCGTAATGAAAACGATCCATCACACCACGAATCCGAGCCCCACCGTGCTACCACGCACTAGAACCGAGTTCCTACCATAGATCCGAGCCTTCACAGCCCTGACCCGACCGGATCTAACAGCCACGAGCATTTCATTAACTACCTTCGATTTTTCATTTTTTGTTTGAGTCCTTTCTGAAGTAAAATAGCTGAACCTCTTACTCCATGAGCTTAGACAAGTATTTTAGTTTATTTTTAAAATGGTAGTTGATGAATTTGAGTGAGGTGTGATTTTATCAAGATTTGTTTATTTTAATGGCCATAAATTCATAATAAATTGGGTGTTGTTCCAAAAATTGTGATTTTAATTTAATAAATCATATCTTGTTGTCTTGAGGCTTAGGTTAAAATTTGGTGAATTTTGGAGATCGTTTGCTATATGAACCGGATTTGTGGATTTAGATCTATAATGTCTGATTTTACTTGATTGAGTTAGAGAATTTATTTTGTTGTGATCTTTTTACCAAAAATCATATATATGTTGAAGTTTCAATGGTAAAATTTCGTGAATTTTAGTGATCGTTTAATATGGTTTAAAATTCGGGACTTTAGCCTTATTTTGCGGTAATTTTAGAAATTGTTCTGGTTGTATTTAGCTAAAGTTGTTAGATGCAGAGTCCCTATAAATCATGTTGAACTTAGGGTTAAAGTTTCGGCTTAAAATGAGTAGGTTTGACCAGTATAGTAGAAAACCCTAGTTCAGCCTTTTCGAGCACCGAGTAAAATTTTAGATCCGAGTTGCACATAGTCAAACGAGTGACCATTCAGTTCCAATCGAGTCGCCGGTCCAATCCAAGTGAACCAGTCCGCGTAGTTTAGACAGTTCGTGAACTTTCAGTTCAGCCGAATCAATCCGGGCGATTCCGGAGTTTCAGTTCGAAACATCGGTGAGCGTGAACCGAGATTTCAGTATTTTTCCAAACCAAGTTAGACCCAGTTTAAACCAGACAGATTAGCTCTCGACTTAGTATTTTTCTGAGCCTAGCCAGTCCAGATGAATTCAGATAACCAGTTCCGGATTAAAAAATATTTCAGAGAACTTTAGAAAGCCTCAAGACAATAATTTTTCAAATTAGATCGTAAATTTTCTAAAATGAGATTATATGATTTTAAATCCAGCGAGCGCACCTAGTAATATCAGATAATAAGATTCAAGTTTTACGGATTGAGCTTAGTACTTAGAATATTTTGCTCAAATATTGTGTAGCTTAAGGAGAGTCGAGCCTCCGACAGTTACCATTCATCCAGCACTTGCCTAGCAGTCTATCAGGTGGGGGTCACGTACTGAGTACCACATCGTCCTTAATTACTTTACCATGTCCGAGGTATGTATGAGAAAAGTTATATCGCCAAGCGTGGAGGCACAACGGGCCTTAATTATCTATCCTATGTTGAAGTTATATCGCCCAAGGTGAAGGCACCAGTGAGCCTTAATGTACCATCCTAGGTTCTGGTGGAGGCACCAGCAAACCTTAATGTTCCATCACAGTGTGCACATGATTTACCGGCACAGCCACCCGGAGTTAGTAAACAGTTCAGTACAGTTTAATTCAGTACAGTTCAGTTCAGTTCAGTTACTTATATGCTGAAGTCATGATACTGTTATTATGGATGCATTTTATTCAACACCGATTTATGTGGTGCATAGTGATTTTGCTCACGCCCCCACTATTTTTCTTTTTAGGTGACGGAGTCCAGCGTGGCGTGTGAGCACTCGTGGTGGTCGTGGTCATGAGCTCAGTGGACATTATGATACGCATTTTATGTCATATATTACGAACATGTTGTTTTAACTATGCGTGTGCTTATTGTGCTTTAGTTTCCGCATTTTCAGACCTAGTATAAGATTATGAGAACTTCTTACTTATGCATGTGTAATACCCTTATCTCCATGGTACCTTTATTAAATGGATTCGATTCGGTTGCATGTATTATTCTTGTCTGACGAGAAAGAGATAAGAATAGTAAGTTTAGTAACATCCCGCGAGACAGTTATAGTATTTTCGAAAATGAAGTTAGCATTTTTTGAAAATAAAAAGTAAAATTTAACTCTGATTTTTACAAGTCTAGTTATAGGAGGCGGGGTGTTACAGAACGACATGACTACATAACAATAAATTTCCCTGCTCGTCACAAAGTTGACTCTCTTTCGGTCCTCTCTCGCCAATGGAATATGATGATAACCTTGCGAGGAATCCATCAAGCTCAACAATTCCCACCCTTTTGTCGAGTCAACCAGTTGATCGATCCACGGTAATTGGTAGAGGTCCTTAGGGCACTCCTTATTGAGGTCCCAAAAATCAATGCAACATTCGCCACATGCCTTTTTGACTGAGAAACCATCACCGTGTTCAACAACCACTCTGGGAATTATATCTCGACCACATGTTCTGCGCGCAACAATTTATTAACCTCTTGTTCAATGATTTTGTCCATTTCTGCTCCATGGTGGTGTCGTTTCTGCCTCACTGGCCAAACACTAAGGTCGATGTTCAGTCGATGCTTGATGATGCTCACATCTATCCCCATCAACTCCACTGAGGTATATGAAAAAATGTCTAAAAACTCCCATACCAACCTAATCAACTCTAACATCAGGGTATCCTCCAACTTAGCTCCAATTCTGAATTTCCTTACCTTATTTTCTTCTATCATCTGGATTTCTTCAACCTGTTCTCACTGGACTGATATCCACTTTTCGCTTTCCCTTATCCAACTTTGGTCTCTCCTCTTTTTGATCTAGACCCACTTGGCCTGCTCGCCTTTTCCTCTTTGGGAGCATTTAACCTCCTTGCATTCCTCCTATTCACCCCGACTATGGTTTGATAGTACGTATGCGACGTCAGTTGGTCTCTCACAATATCTTCTACTCGCTCTCGAACTAGGTACTTGATTGTCATGTGGTATGTTAACACCACTGAGTGAAAAGAGTTCAGGCTCGTCCTCCCGAGAATAATGTTTTACGACGACTCAGCTCCAAACACCATGAATCTCACAATTTTGACCTTCCTCAGCGGGCCTGTCCCAGGGCGACTGTTAGAGTGATTTCACCCATATAAACGACCTCACTTTTATTTAACCCGTACAAAGATGTTACGACCTCCTTCAGCTCTACCTCTAAGTCCAACTGTTTATAAGAGTCATAAAACGCCACTTCCACCGAGGTTCCTGTATAGATAAAGACCTTATTTACATCATATCATGCTACCTCAGCTGTGATCACCAGCGTTTCACTGTGTGGCACATGCAATTCTTGGGCGTCTTCAGCTTAAAAACTTATCACCAGATCTCGAGTAACTATATTGACCTCTTCCCTTTTCCTCTTGGTTGCTTGGGTATGCTTCTTTCTAGCACTATTGGAGTCCCCATCAGTGGGACCTCCAGAAATCATATGGATTACCCCCTTTTTCTCCGGGGCCTCGTCCTCGTTGTCTCGACCATCATTTTCTAAACCTTTTTTACCTCTTCTCTTTTGGCCACTACGCTCTTCTCACTCCTCTCTATCATCGTCCTCATCTCTATCCTCCTTTTTAGTGAGTCCTCTTGTCATCTTCTCTTTTCCTTCTTTTTCTCCCTATCATGGTATACAAATTCCTTCAAGGGCCCCGCTCGCATCAATTTCTCAATCTCATCCTTAAGGTGTCTGCAATTTTCCATCGTCTTGTTGTAGACTTTGTGGAACCTGCAATATCTGTTTGAATTTGGTTACATCGGTCTTTCCCTCCTCGACCTTGGCCATATCACTACTCGGCCATCAATTATCTGCTCGATCGCCTCGAGCAACTTTGCCATTTGAGTCTTTAGTAGAGTGTACTTATCGTACCTTTAACCAATTTTGAGTGGTCAATCCTGCCACATGTCTTCTCTCCGCCTCTCCGACTATATTCATGTCTCGTTTTGGCAAATGGTTTCTCTCTTTCTTCGGCTCAGGTAGAGCCAATTGCTCCAACTTTGCACACTTTTCCTCCGTCTCCTCCAAATTGACATATTTTTTTTATGTTTTTTCGACACCTTGTCATAGGTTCGAGCTGGTGTCTTGGCTAGAGAGCTTCGATAGGGACCATCTCGAAGGCTCCGAAACAGACCTTCTGTTTAGACCTCGTCTAATGTCGATGGAATTTCCAACCACGTTTGGTTGTACCTCACCACATACTTCCTCAAAGACTCACTCTCTTTTTGCCTCATCGTCATCACTGTTAGGTATATTTTCTACCATACTAATTCAAAAATAAGCTTGAAAAGTCCTTGAAATCTCTCACCAACCATGGGGGAGTTGGTGAAACCAATCCCGAGCATCTCTCCCCAAGGTCGATAAGAACGCTCTGCAACTCACCGTATCCGAATACCCATGCAAAACCGCCACATTCTCAAATGATCGTACATGCCTCAATGTATCTAGCGACCCGTCGTGGATTTCCTTAAAGAATGGAGGGTCCTCGAGCTTGACCAGCTGGCTTCTATCCACCTTTGCCTGCAATTAACGGATTTGTTCGTCTATCCTCTAAATAGCTCAATCCCTATGAAAACCTCATTCTCTATAGCTCGACTCTCCATCTATGTTTCCTGTTGATTTTTCCCCACAATCATGGTCGGTGCGGTGGTGGCCTGAGACGTGTGATGAATAGCTTGTTGAACTGCTCCGGTTGCCACTGCATCGGCTGTCATTTTTGCCAACTCCTCCTTGGACATCAACACAAGTTGTCCCCTCTCGGCCTTACTCTTCGACTGCCAAATGGGTGGCATTTGGACTTGATCTGGCTGCATCTGCGTCAGAATCACCGTTCCTTAGGTCGCTCGAACCTCCTCCATATGGCTTGAGCTTGCAACAGCAACAGGGGCCATCGATGAGCTCCCTAAGCCTGTAGGACGAGGCATCAGAGTATGAGAAAGCTCGAAGAAGCCCAGGGGTGGGCCTGCTCCGAACGGGCGCGTGTTCGGTTATGCGTCGCTAAACATAATTTCCAAGTTCTTCCTACGAATCTCGCCTAGCATAGCTATGGTGCTTCAAGGATTTTTGAATGAATGTCTTGATGGCGCCAAAATGGTACTCAAAGAGCTCTGACCGACTGGGAATCAGCTCGGTATGAGACTCCTTGCCGGTTAAACACCTTTAGACCTGCAAAAACTCACACAGATGGGTTTTCCAGTGAAGAACCCCTGA
Organism: Striga hermonthica; assembly: GCA_902706635.1. Classification (NCBI taxonomy): domain Eukaryota; kingdom Viridiplantae; phylum Streptophyta; class Magnoliopsida; order Lamiales; family Orobanchaceae; genus Striga; species Striga hermonthica. The sequence goes on from CACSLK010023397.1 coordinate 9,835,172, forward strand.
TGCTTAAGTTAGCACTTGTAGAAAATGAAGTGCAGTATTAGCGTATAGAATAGTAAATATGTAATGTGATAATGAGCATATCTCACTCCCTTATATAGGGAGCTAAAACTTTATTGCCCAAGACTGCCCGAATGGGCTACCCAAACTGCCCCGAACTGCCCAATAGTATAGACTGAACTGCCTAGTTTGCCCGATTTGTCCAATTATGTTAGGCCACGTGACCTTATCCACGTGTGGCTCTTAACCTCTTAAGATTCCTTCTTATCCCCTAGTCTTCCATATTATACCGTCTAATAGTACGACCAGCTGGAGGTCGTCTGAGGTAGAGTGTTGCATGTTATGAGTCTAAGTGTTGTCCTTTCTGGTTGATCACATGACAGCCCATGCCTATGGATCAAGTTTCTAACAAGCCATCTGAGGGTCCTTGCTCGACTTGTCTATGTCCCTCTGAAGAAGAGAAGAGATGGGAGAGCATTGCTTAAGGATTATTTTTGAATTAAGGATATGAGAAATAACATTCAATTACGCAATTTAAGGAACAAACTCGATTATATTTGGTAAACTGATATTATGCATTTTGCTAATTATTTGCTTGTGATTTAGTATTAATGCTATTTTTTCCTTCAATCGTAAACGTGTATTTACCAATCACACAAGTATGTAAATTGGTTAAAAAATAAATAAATAAATTGGCAAAAAATAATATTAAATTACATATCATTTTCTTAGAATAAAATTATTTGAGGCATTGTTTCTGCATTTGGCCCAGGGCCTAATAATGTTCAGGGTCGGCTCTGACGCCGACTTAATCATTAGACCCTCACACTTTCCTTAGAAATATGCAAACTTTAATTAGAAGATGTCACACTTTAAGAATCAGTATAAACAAAAGTTTAACATTTGATAATATAAGTATGCATATTTTTTATTCAAATGGTAGGATTGGTCGATCCATCTAACGATTATTCTGTCTCGCACAAGAACTTGCATTGTTGAAATAATGACGTATTAAATGTTACGATCTATCAAAAAACCTACTTGGAAGAAATAATGTTCTTAGAATGTAAGACGTGTCTCTACAACCCTGTGTATTACACGAATTAATTAAAAATTGTGTTATTTAATTTACAAATGAAAATAGAAATTTTTGTTTGATAATTACAAGCTTCCAATTATTCTTTTTTTTTCTGACACGATAGAACTTCTCAATATAAAGAAAAAAAGTTTAAACAGTACAACCGACACAACTACCCGAGGTAGAGAAAGCAAATGAGAGAGCCACTAAAGTAAGTGGTCTAGACTAACAAGCCCCGAAGACTTAAAGCATGTACACACACCCCTGTAACTTAAGAGCGTGTTTGTATACAAATATATCCATTCAAAATGAGTTTTTTTTTTTATTAAGCAGAGTTAATTTTTAAAAAATTAATATGATTAGTTGTTAGTGTGATTTTGATATTATATTAAAATAATATTTATAATAAAATAATTATAATTGATTGGAAATAAAAGTATGAGAGAGATGATGTGAAGTGATGGTTAAGTAAAATTATGTTAGTGAGTAAACAGTAAAATAAAGTTGATGTGATGTATAAGATCGACTGGTTTGTATTATTTAATTATATAGATAATATGAACAATAGTGGAGTTGAGTTAAAATTGAGTTAGATTTTAAGTATGAATTAAGTATTGATTGAATATTTTCATATACAAACACACCCTAAGCCTCCAAACCACGCTAAAAAACCAAGAAAACCAACAAAAACACCTAAGACAGCCGTGTTTAAATTCCAAAAAAAAAAAGAAGAAAAACCTTCCTCTTGTCACGTCTGTCTCCTTTGCGTCGGGCATCTCCGGCCACCGCGGTCGGAGCTGCTCCCCTCGGGAGTGTCGGTGCGACTCTCGTTCAATCATCTCACCTACCCACCTTTTTCAGCGCGACGTTGTTCATATTCGGGGCGTTTATGGCAGAGTTGTGTGGGGTTTCAGAGTCTGTGCGGCGAGTCGGCCAATGTTGGATCCGGTCGTTGCCGTGGTAGTGGAGGGGTCTGGCTCCCTCACCTCTTTCTCCCCTGGATCTACTCGCTTTCCTGGTTTTGGGGCGATAGGTCTGACGGTGAGGTGGTCGACTGTTGATGGTAATTGGCTTCCCTCATCTGATTTGGTGTTGGGGTTTGCTTTGTGGTGATGCTCCCAGGAGGGTGATTTGTGAGGGCGTTTCGAGTGGTTGTCAGTCAGCCGTCTGAGGTATGTCGATGGAGCGTCCTTGTGCCTCGTTGTTTGTTTCTCGGAGTTGCCGCTTAGAGGTGGGGTTTTCGCCGGCGAAGCGGTACCCAAATCCCAGTTTTAGGTCTCGTTGTTTCTCTGGCTGCTAGATTAGAGAAGGGGAACCATTTTTTTCGTTGTCTTTCGCATTGTTTGGCTAGCCTCTGGGGGTTTTTCAGGGTGGGCCTCGACCCCTTTTCTCCTTTTAGGGGTCCGAGAGGGTTCCGCCATCTACTGTCGTGTCCCTCATGTCTCTGTTGTGTTGGGTCAAGGTGTTTAGTCGGAAAGCGTGGGTTGTGGGATGGGTTTTCTGGAGTTTGGGCCTGTTTGTCCAATTATTTTGGATGGTTTGTGGTGTGGGTTTCCGGGTGCGGGTCATGGATATCCGTTGGGGCGGGGGTTGGGTCTGTTGGCGTCCAGCCCAATTAGGCATTGTATTTGGCAGTTTCTCGTTTGTATTCCTGGGCCTTAGCTTTGTCCGTTTGGATGGATGTATGTTGGTGTCTTCGTTGATTAGATTGGTTTGGTTGTCGGCCGCGGAAGTGTGGTGTAGTTGTTGGTTTTGTTTTAGGTGTTTGGGTGTTGCGTTGTGTGTAATAGGCTGTGTTTTCTCTTCTTTCTCTCCCATTGGGAGTGCGTTAAGTGTATTATGTTGGTGGGAGCTTTTGTTTTTTATTCTTCTTTTGGGAGCATTTAGTGTGTATGTTGTGGTAGGTATGTTCTAGGCTATCGTTCGGTACTTCTCCCTGCTAGATTCAGAGGTGTAGTTGCTTCATTCGGCTACATGGCTGTTGTAGTCGGTTGTATGGATGGACTTTAGCTTGTATGTTTGTGTATTTATTGTTACAAAATCTATCGTTTCAAAAAAAATATGTGTTTAAATTCACAAGTAATGTTTTTTAATAACTTAAATTAATCAGCTTTTATAACTATAAAAATACTAAATGCACAGAAACCCCATCCCCCAACTTCGTCGCTCGTCGCTCTCTTTAGCATCTCCATCGTCCGCCTTCCTCTGCGAAATCGTGGCTCTGTCCGACGGTCGCCCTCGGCGGCTTATCCCCCATCTCTGATTTTGCGCGTCTCCGGTGGCCCAGTGGTTTCTCCGTACGGGATGGTTGCTCCTCTGGTGGTCTCCTCTCTGGTCGCGATGGTGGCTGCTCCGGTGGTCTACTCCTCTCCGGTCGTAATGGTGGCTACTCCGGTGGTCCTCCCTTCTCAGTATGCTTTAGACAGCAGGGATGTGGTCGGACTTCCGTTTTCCTGAAGAGGCCTCGCGGGTTCCAGTTAAGGGCCTCCCAGAGCTGTTGCGCCATTGGTGGATGGTTGGATTGGAGAAGGAGGCGAGGTTCAGGCGGCTCGTGGCGCTCGCGTCGGGGTGGTTTGAGCGGGGGGGCGACTTGCTCTTCTCTTCCCGGTTCTCCTTTTGGGTTCAGGGGAGCTGGCGCGGCTGTACTTGGCTAGTGGTGTTAGGCGGGTGGTGCGGCGCTCGTATTGGCTAGTAGTGTTAGCCGGTAGAGGAATGTCAGTTCTCTCCGGCCGGGGATGGATCTTTTTGGGGTTTGGTTCTAGGTTTGGTATCGACTTCAGCTAGGCGTTTAGGCAGTTTCGGCTGCGGTTACTGGGCCTTTGGATCTCTCCCTGATATAGATTGTTCATCTGCTAGTTCGACCGATCTTTCTACTGCGGAAGGTCTTTACTAGTTGGTATTTTAGGTTCTGTGTTTTATTTGTTTTCTGTGGTTGTGCCTGTGTCGTTTAGGAGTTATGTTTTTTGTTTGGGTCGTTGGCCTCTGTAAGCCAAAGCGGGAGCCACTATTATCCTACTGGGATCAACTCTTGTCTCTATTATCCTGTTGGGAGCTTTGTAGTTTTACTTTGTGCTTTGTTGTGTTAGTTGTCTAGTGAGTCTTGATTTTGGTTTATAGCGTTGCTAGAGTCGGGATTCTAGGTGGTCGTCAGAACTGTCATCCAATTTTATTCAGATTTTGGTTTGCTTTTTCTTCTCCCGTTTGTATCTTTATTCGCACTTTGTGCGTTTTGATTTATAATAGTTACCCTATCGTTCCCGAAAAAAAAAAAGAACTATAAATATTTGAAATATCCCCTCTATATATAATTGATGCGCTGAGCCTAAGTGGGAGCCTCGCACGGTTTCAAAATCCTACTTGGCGAAAAAGCATGCTTCATAGTTTGATTTGGATAAAAAATAATATTATTATAAATAATAATTACAGGTTCGGATATTCTAAAAATATTAAAAATTAACTTGGTAATTTCATAATAGTTTGACTATTATAACCCTTTTGTTGTATGAGAACCTTTGGTAATTATACTGATTGACTAATATAACCTTGATTTATTTTGGAACCTCTCAATCGGCTCATTAATTACCCTAAAAATTTCAAATTAACCTAATAAATATATACTAGAGAGTATCCCGTGCGATGCACGGGTAATAATATTAAATAATAATTATAAATAGGTCTGGAGTTCGAGTCACCCAGTAAAAAAAGTGGAAAATCATCCTTGAGCAAGAAAAAATATTATAAATTAAAGATGAGGGTAAACAAATTAAATATGTGGGGTTAATATGTGATATAATTTACCGTATATCATTTTATTATAGACAATCTAAAATAAGTTTATACAAGAGAACATAATTTGTATGTTTAAAATATTACAAACAACCAAAATATTATATTAACATATGTAAAAATATCTAAAATTTTCTATATTGTTATTAAAAGATGTGAAGTCACCTACAACTTTTCTAAACTATTTTGGCAAGAAAAACATGTCTAAAAACATTAACTTTCACTTTTGTATGAAAGATGTTTTCTAAACTTTTTTTTTTTTTTTTTGTAAAGAAAGCATTCTTAAAAGTATTTAAATTTAATATATATATATATGTATATGTGTATATTTATATTTATATATAGATAGAATATGACATGATAAAATATTATATAAAAGTATCTATAATATTTAAATAAAGACATTATGAAGTTTTTGTGAGAAAATTTACATAGTATATATAAAATAAATATTGACATGATTATGACAGTACCTGAAAACATGATTACAGAAGATTTTCAAATTATTATTATTATTTTTTAAGTAATTTCAGTACAAAATATTTCAAAAAAATATTATTATTTTTAGTTACCCTAAAAAGAATTTGTGTACACATACAATTGCACGTTATATGCAGATTTATCAATTTTATAAATAAAATAGTATTTATTTTATATCTAACTGAGATTAAGACAAAAATTGTTACCTAAAAGCAATTTTGTACGCATAACAAATACACATATAATGCACATTTATATCCACATTCAATTTTACAAATGCAAATCGAGATTAATGCAAGCCGTAACAAATAAAATCGGATTTTATATTTAACTGGTATTAAGACAAAAATTGAAGACGATATTTACATCCGCATTGTTTCTATTAACTTTTTACGGTATGCATTTAATATTTCTATTAACTTTGTACTGTATGTATTTAATATTTTTGGGAGATAAATATGCTATAAATCTTATTCTGTTTTTATATATATATATATTAAAAATATCTAAAATATTATATTACATATATAAAATGTATCTGAAATATTCTATATTATTCTTGAAATATGTTTGAAGCCACCTAAATTTTTTCTAAACTATCCTATAAAAAAAACATGTATAAAAATATTTAAGTTTAACATCCATATATGTATATGTATCCTCCATATCCTTAATCATTGTCCAAATATATAATATTTAAAATATCTAAACTAATGTTAAAATATCTAAACTATTATATAAGTTAATAATATTTGAAAAAATATTAGTAATTAGATAGGTGAAAATTCCTTTTTTAAAAAGAATACATAAAAGATTTATGTTGCTAATGAGACATTAGAGTGTGTTACCTTTTTTATTTTATTTTTCAAAAAAACCTACAATAGTTTTTTAAAAAATCTGTTACAAATGGATGAAAATTTTTAAACTTACTGAGATTTATGTAATGAGATTATGTAAGCTTACAATAAGATTTTTTATGCGGGATTTTGTAAGATGAGATTTTTTCTACAATTGTATTTTTTTAATTTATAAAACTTATCGAGTTATTGAACAATTTCCACAACATCAACTTCATTTTGTAATTGGAAAAATTCCACATTTTTAGGATTGAATTTAATGATTCGATTTTATGTTAAGTAAAAGGTAACAAATTCCGTATTTAAAGGACAATATTCAATGCTGCCCTTTTTAAGTAAAAAAAAAAAAAGAAGTTCCTATAAGTAGAAAGCAATTAATGAAGAAAGATGTTTGACCAAAAATTGACCTGCCATTTTTAAAAAATGGTAAATCTTTTTATATAGATATAGATAGATATTTAATTTTAAAGAATTATTGTTATTATTATTTAATTTTAAAATAATTTTTTTAACTATAGTACACGGGTATTGAACTAATCATAAACAAATCACAAA
>CACSLK010023397.1:9854611-9870187 GCA_902706635.1 Striga hermonthica
TGATGATGATGATGATGATGATGATGATGATGATGATGATGATGATGATGATGATGATGATGATGATGATGATGATAATAATAATAATAATAATAATATAAAGAGGTTGTTGGAAAAATAACAATGGGCCCTACGCGTTAACATAAAATTAATAAAGAAGATAAATCACCTAAATATTTCCTACCAAAATTAGTTTGAATGTTTTCAATCAATGTTAACGGATTTTGTGAGATTTTATTTGTTCATAAATTTCATAATAACTTCAAGATCTTGATGATAATGATCGAAATTTTCTTATCAAATTTATTGGATTTTGTTAACTATATTGCTAGGATTTTGATTTATTTTGTATAGGGATTGTTGTTACCAACCAATGTTATCGGATTTTGTGGGATTTTATTTGTTCACAAATTTCATAATTACTACAAGATCTCGATGATAATGATCGAAATTTTCTTTCTAAATTTGTCGAATTTTGTTAATTATATTGCTAGGTTTTTGATTAATTGTTGTTACCAAATTTGCACAATAACTACAGATTTTTTGGGCCGCTGCAAAATTGACGACCTTTCACATTTGTTTAGCAATTATTCATTTTTATTAATGTTTTTGGTACCAATCTACATATATATGATCCGATTTTGTAGGATTTTATTTGTTCACAAATTTCTTAATTACTACATAATTTTGATAATAGTTGATCGAAATTGCCTTACCAAATTTTATTGTAACAAACTCCATGTTTTTTTGCAACATAATCTTCAAAATATTTGTGCGTCCCTCACAAATGAATCACTTACCATATTTTTTTTTATTGTTTTACCAAAACCGAAAATACATATTTTTTTAACTCATCATAAGCATAATCAAATAAGTCGGATAGGATCCCACATGATATTAATCATATCATAATTAAAAAATATCGGATATTATCAATTAAATAGATTAGTACATGACATAAATATTTTCTAAATCCGGTGAGTGCGTACGGTACATACACATGACTATATAAACATCCTAACCTTGAACAACAAATATTCAACATCCATCCCACAATACAATTTCTTCACGAAACTTTTAGAACATCATTCAAAATGCCTTTGAATTTTGGAGTCATCATGGATATCCAAAGATCCAACAAGCCACCAATCAAGCTACGCATAATTAGGATGTTCCAACGAGTTGAAGACGTACGCAACTACCAAAATGTTCTTGAGATTATCTTTCACGGTTCTGAGGTAATATATTTTTATTATTATTTAAATTTAAATTTAATTTAAATGCATCATATTATGCAACATATTCCGAGCTAAATTTCTCTTCAGTGTTGTTCATATAACCTGTCTATTCGCACAAAATTCAACTCCAAATAACATTCATATTCAGAATTGAAACAAGTAAGAAAATCAATAATTTCAAAACATTAAAACATAATTTCAAATATCATATGAAACATATGAAAGTCGATATGTATGACTGCTTTTTTTTTTGTACGAAAAGAAAATCAAATACAAAATCGATATGGAATCAATTACTTAAAACAATTAAATCAAAGAAGCTAACTTAAATACTGAAATTGATAAAAAAACAAAAAATGATGTTATGAATATTGTAGAGTGTGTGGATTGAGAGGAGCCGTGGAAATGAGAGGACACAATAAACTCATTTCCGTTTTTTTTCGCTATAAAATACTCTGTCTAATGAAATGATGTCCGGCGATTTTTGATGAGTTAACATTGACCGTACAATTACATTTTCTGAATAGTTGGGCCAAAATTAATTACTAAGCCTACATATGTTGATATGTAGGATAATAGGCTCAATTCCATAATCAAATGGACCAGATATTGACCCAGTTAAATTAATTTTTATATAATATTCTTTTAGATTTTGGCCCACATTTATTTTATTTGAAACATTAACTTGACCATTAGCCTACACCTGAGTACACGATTGGTTGTGACAAATCTCTCTACTAACGTTCTCGAGTGTAAGATACTCACTGGTGACCACGCAGGTGATAAAGTGTTAATTCTAAGAATGACTATAACTCTTTCTGATGTTAGAATTCCTTTCAAGTTCCGGCGTCTGTAGTTTCGCATTATGATCTTTTACGTCATGGCTATAAATAAGAGCCAGAGACAATCGTTTGTATGTGGGCTTATTTCTTAAGAAACCAATGTTTTGTCATGGTCAGTTATATGTTGTTGTCTCCCGTGTCACAAACATAAATAGTTTAAAAATCCTAATTTGTGGTGACGATGATGTGCTAAATAATCAAACCATGAACGTTGTATATAAGGAAATGTCCAATAATATATAGATTTTATTTTCATTATAATTATTAATTATTAATGACATGATCTTTTCTTTAGTAAGTACTTTGAACTTTAATAGAAAATTACTTTTTAAAAGGGACGGAGATAATAAACCCCCATGCATCGCACGAGAACTGTACTAGTAATAATAATTTCAATGATTTTTAAGATAATTAATTGGTTAGGATTCCTCATTTTATGAATACTACATTATCCATTTTATTTTAACCAATCAATACAGTGATGAAATTGAATACTTACATAATGTTCATTTATATTGATATGGGATAACACACCAAGTCGACTAGTCCGGAGAGGCTACCAAACTGAACCGGGTTGTTCATCAGGTCATGGGGAATGAAGACCTCACAGGTCGAAATGCCTTCAGGTCAAAGAGGACATCAGTGACGTGAATAAGCAGTAGATCGAATAGAGGACCTCAGAAAGCCTAGTGGAAGCTTGAACTAGGAGAGCATCTGGTCAAAGGGTCGACCAGATGAGCATGAAAAGAGAGCTCAACATTGATGATATCTCACCTCGAGGTAACTGGGGTTAGACGCACGGTTAGACCGTCTAATGAAGAAGACTAAAGGATAAGAAGGAATATTCAAAGTATTAAACCCCCACGTGGATATGATCACGTGTCCTAACAGAATTAGGCAGTTGGGAGTCTTGACAGCTGAAATAGTACGGATGGTAGTTGGATTAGCTCACGCTCCTGCAGCCGGGGCTTCTCACGTGCCCATCTTGGGCAACAAGGTATCATCTCCCAATAAAATAGAATGAAGTATGTTTTAAGACACACTATATTCTCTATTATACACATATATACTGCACTTTATATTCTTCAAGTGCTACGTTAAGTTTCGAAGGCTCTTAACTAAAAACCCCTTTCGGTGTGAGAGCTCTACATGTTTGAGGACGTTCAAACGACGATCAACTCGAGATCCAAGCATTACAGGCTTTCTTAACCGGTCGGGGGTCTTTGCTATACCATTTGGCACCGTCTGCGGGACTCGTTCAAAAAGTTATGTTCACCATATCCATGGTGGGCGAAATCCCAAGGAAGTATTTAGAAACGACAATTGAGATGCATGGATGACCGCGCAACCTTTTAGAGTTGGCCCTCCACTGGGCTTCTCAAAACCTTCTCAGACCCTGATGACCCCGATGTCTTGTCCTTCAGTCTTAAAGAGTTCATCGGCCATCTAAGTAGCTGTTGCAAGCTCGAGCCATGCTCAAGAGGCTCGAGCAACCCAGAGAGCAGGGGTTCCAACCCAGGAGGTGGTAGATCCAGTTGGTCCGCAACGAGGAGTTGTGTTCCAAGTGATGGGGTCACCTAGATCGGACCACCAGTTGGTTACATTGTCAAGGGAGGATCTCGATCGGATGATTGCTAATGACGTCGCGACAAGAGATGTGCAACAAGCCACTCACCATACTTCCCAGGCCAACACTGCATCGACCGTGATGGTAGGAGCTCACCAGCAAGATACGAATGAATATAAGTCCGGTTACAGAGAAGATGGGGTCCAACGGGATCGAGCCTTGGAGAGAATGGCAGAGCAGTTGCATCAATTGGATGCAAAACTCGATGGCAAACCCACTGGTCGAGCTCGAGGATATCTTTTCTCGAGGGAGATTTTGGAGGCAGCATTGCCGAACAACTTTCGGGAGACTAGTTTGACGTATGACGGGTCGACCGACCCATTAGGGCACGTAATATTGTTAAAAAATATAGTTGTGTTGCATGCATATTCTGATCTCGTGAGTTGCAAGGCATTTCTATTGACATTGAGGGGAGGGGCACCGGATTGGTTTCACCAGCTCCCCCCAGGGTCAGTAAAGGATTTAAGAGTTGGTAGTACATACAACTCTGACCTTCTGACCTAGGGAGCTAAAAAAACAAAAAGAAATAAACAAGCACATCAATACGAAAAAAATGCAATGAGGTGGATGAATTAATCAGTTTGCTCCAAGAAAGCAACATGTTCCTCAGGGTTATCAGCAGTCGTTTCAACCTCCTCACCTAGGTCGAATGCTTGGAGGACCTTCTCCAGGGAAGGCTTCCACCATGGGTGATCGAGGGGGAGCTCAGGGTTGCCCGACCAGTCATTGGGATTGGAGAGGTTGTCAATCAGAGCTGCGTCGTCAAGTCCCCGGTGTAGCCACCAGATTTAGCCTACTCGGGGGTCCTCTCTGCAGCTACCTAAATATACTATCCAGATGTAGGAATGCGTAGCTGCAAGAAAGGCATGAAATCTTTTAAAAGATCCAACAGCTCGTCCCGATAAGCGTCGAGAAAGCGGGCACCAGATGACGAATAGAGAAAGTTGCCTAGGGTGTCTTGCGAGCTTCCATGTCCTTAGTGTAAGAAACGAGGGGAAAAACGATTATGGACTCGCAGACGAAGCGCACCAAGACAAGAAAAGCCCAGATGAAGCCCAAGGGAGGTTCCATCCCAAAACCAATTGGTGGAAGGAGAAGTAGCCCAGTAGACTTATAAATTAGGTCTATTTCCCTATATAGACAATTTGGGACAACTTACAAGTGAATATTGTAATACGTCCCCTCACTTGTGAGTCCTTAATAACAAGCCCAAGCTCATACACGGAGCCAGGAGCTCAAGCCCAAATAAACTGAGAAACGGTTATGTCATCGCACAGTCCCAATAGAACCGACTCTGATACCATGTAAGAAACAGGGGGAAAAACGAGTGCAGTCCCACGCAGATGAAGCGCACCAAGACAGAGAAAGCCTAGATGAAGCCCAAGTGAGATTCCACCCCAAAACCAACTAGTGGAAGAGGAGTAGTTCACTAGACTTATAAATTAGGTCTATTTGCCCTATATAACTGTTTGTCCTATTTTTGTTGCATTTTTCGTGCTCGTTTTATTTTTATTTTTCCATCGTTTTAGGTTGTTTCTTTTGTTTTTAGTCCGTTTCGTGTTTTATGATGTGTTTTCGTTCATTTTGAGTCTTTAGGTGTTTTTTGTTTATTTTTCCGGTCTTTTTTGTGTTTTGTCGTTTTTTGTGTGTAGGTCGGGAGCTTCGGGCGAATTCTCTCTTCAGTAAAAATTGTTTCAAGAGCATAATTGAATAGAGGGGTTCGTTGGCGACGCGTAGGAGAAAACGATACTCAATTCCGAGTTTGAACGAGCTCAAACGAGCCCAAAACGCAAAGTGGCACAGAGCAGACCTTAGCGGCGCTAAGTGGTTAGCGGCGCTAACCCCTGTGCGACCAGATTTTATAAATCTCGATTTTTGCTCGATTTTTCGAAGGCCTTTCATCGGGACTCGTTCCCAGCACCGAAAAAAACACCTCAAAACTCATCTTTATCAGTTTTTCACCCTTGAGCACTTGAATCTTCATCATGGATTGATCTTGGAGAGTGACACTCCAAGGTTTATTTTCTTATTTTTTGGGTTTGCTTGTAATTTGGGTTTGACCTTGGCTTCTATATTAATTGTAAACATTAATTGTTGTTTAATCTATGGGATTGATGATATGTGTTGATATGGTGCTTTGTGTTGAATTCATTATGCGTAGCTAAATTCGATTGCTAGAGATAGGGGATGATTGTTCTTGTTTAACGTGTATTTGTCGGGCTTGATTTGTTCATTCTTATGTGAGTTGATTTAATTCGGAATTGCTGAATTCTTGTCCGATTGATTGATATAATCAAAGAGTGACACTTCAATCTTGCAATTGGTGACAATTGAATGTTAATTTATCGAATTAGGGCTTTGATGATTCTAAGCGATTAGTTGATTAAACACCTTCTAATTGAATAAGCGACTTTTAGAACCGAAAGGGAGAAGTCGTAGACTTAGGCTCTCATGAGGTAGATGATTTTGTAACTGAATAATCTATAGGTTTGGATTGAAATACATATTTGTCGGTGTCTTTTCCCTCGTTAAGAAAAGTTATTGGGATTGAATAATTAGCTGGTATTGTGTGCTCAAACTTGCTCGTTTATGTTCAATCCCTTGTTACGAAGAGTTATTGGGAGCGAACCGCTGGATGTTTAGGTGAGAGTGTCAATTCCGAATCGAACAATGAATTGCCCAGTTTTGCTAAAGAACTTGAATTGATAATCCCCGACTCCCTAGCTTCTTTTTCATCGTTTCACTTATATTTCTAGGTAGATTCATCTTTTTATTATTTCTTAGTTGATAGTCATTCAAACTCTCTTATCTGATTAGTATGTTTAGGATTTATTTTCTTTATGTGTGTGATCGATATCAAAGCTAAATTCCGAACCGCCCTCCTCGAGAGATCGACCCGGGAAATGAATCCTTCGATTTGGTGCTCGGTAAAAATAACAATTTGTGCTCATGTGGGACAACTCAAAAGTGAATATTCTAATACTTAGCAATAGTCTGGTCCTTGAATTTCTCGACTTTGTGGGTCTTAGTTTCTTGAGCTCGAGCAACCTCTAAGGTCGCGTTCTCCTCCTTAAGTTGCTTGAGGTCGGCCTTGGTCGCCTCCAGCTCTTATTTGAGTTTGCTCGTTCTGAGCTTTTCGACCTTTAGCTCTTTTTTGAGCTGGTCCCACTCAGAGACTAAGGGTGCTTGTCCTTCAACAACCTCGTGAAGGATAAGAGCAAGGCTAGACAAGAAGTCCAAAACAAAATGAAATGGTTTGGCTTGACAAAAAGCTCAACATATATATGTATAAAAGATAATAATATATGATAAAGAAATGGAGGTAAGTAAAAAGGGAAAAGGAAGTACTTCGGCAATGTGACAAAAACAATACTTAACTCGCATTTTGGAGTCGCCACCCCACCGATTTGTTCCCCCTCAGGGAAATATCAACATTAGGTAGGAAGCTTGGACCTCAGGATCTTTACTGACAATTAACCCCGCAAGTTGTTAGATGCTCGGGGGTGGAGAATATCGTCCTCCTTGGATTTTTTGGAGGTATTCCCGACCTTGGATGCAACTCAATTCCTCGAATTTAGAATGATCCTCCACAGAGGCTCGGTTGCTGACTGTTGCTGAAGGGCGAGGTGGAAATGACTCCCGACCTCAGTTTATATTAATGTTGAAAAAAAAATATTCGTAAACAAAAATAAATTTCATATGTCATATATAAAAACTAATAAAATATAAAATTATTAGTTTTATAAATATATTTATATTTTGGATTAACTATATTATATTTTATAAATTTAAAAGTAGCATGCATCAAAATTTGAATCTCACTTACAAAAGATTGAAAATAAGGTTATTCGGGTCATTTGGCCCAACAAATAAAAATGGGTGCACCCATATTTGCCGATTGCACTCTCACTCGGGTCCCTGGTAACACCTAAAAAATAGAACCACAGACGCACGACATCGTTTGTTCGACCATCTCTTTCAGATCGCCTTCTCTCTCGCTCGCCATAGCTTCCCAGTAAGCATCTTTAATTCCTGCATGCAATTTGTAGGTTTTATCTTCTGTATAATGGTTGGATTGCATGGTTTTCGAGGGGAATTTCTCTAGGGTTTTCTTTATCTGTTTTTCTCAATTGTTTTGTGCGTTCAATCATTTAGAGGCGTTTTTTTCTCCGAGTGACGTAAATGAAAACGAACATGACGAAATTGCGCTCTTATTTGGACCATATGCCATATTTTGCAATGCTCGAGTAGCATTTCTACTTTGTCGACTGTTTTATGCTTATTTATGTTTTTCGGTGTTCATGTGAAACTTCTTTTCTACTTCGAAAATAAATATTTGTTTGATTTGTTTGTTCCTTGTTGATGGTTGATGGTGGACACATTTGGGTTCAGAGGCATTTTATTGAGTGTTTTTTTTGGTGGGGTGGGTATTCTTTAGTCTTTTAGAGCAGTTCAAGCTCTTCTTAAGTTAGCTTGAACGATTAATTTGATTGACTTGGTAGCTGGAGAGATTTTAGTAATTGAAACCAAGTTATCAGAGTAGCACTTGATTTTTAACTATTTGATTTTTTTTTATTGAGGATGTTGTGCTCAAATGTGGTTCTGGTAGAGCCTTATGAATCCACTTATCATCGAGTAGTAGCTGTGGCATCGTTTTTGTTTTGTTGGGACTTGGGGTAGCATGTACTTAAATGTTGTTATATCTAAATTGTATGGAATATATGGATATTACTAAGCTTATAAAGATTATTTGGATATGCCGCTATTGTATTTTTTTGAATAATTCCTTTAACTTCTGATGAACTGATGGCTGAATGTATTGGTAAGACTGCTAGAATTTGAGAAAAAAATCATAACAAATAACACTTGCTCATTTTTCTCATTTCTTTTCTTTTCTTGTATTTATTTATTTATTTCTGTGTCTACTTCAGTCCTCTTACCCTCTCTGTTTTGTTTCAAATGCTCTACTAATTGATTTATCCGTTAGAACCCTTCCAAACTACTTTACACTATATATTTCTAATTTTGTTGTTCCAGTGCTGTTTAACAAACATTGAGAGATTTCTTTGCATGCAATGGATGTGCCAGGACACTTTTACATCCTGAGATAGTCATGCAGTAGGTCAATTGAAACTTGCTTTCTCTTCTAAATTTGACCACAAAGACGTTGGGTGTTACTGCTGATCAATGTAATTTGTTAATTGTTTTCTCATTGTGGATGGTTTGAGTGGCTGTTTGACATTTCTGTCTATATATACATAAACATATCAAGTTTGGATAGTTTTTTAGATGCGTAGTCATCCCTATATTGCAAGTTTTCTCTGAGTGCCAAACTCGAGCTTCTTTGTTTTTTGGACCTGTAACATAATGGAGTTTCTGTTTGGTTTTCTGAGCCTACTTGTCACAGAATTAGCAAAAAGGGGCAATCTGAGCCTAGTTGTTCTATAGGCATCTGAGTTTAGTGGTTCATTGTTGTTGCAGTAAAATTTCCTCATAAGATTTCCTAGCAGGCAATCTGAGCCTAGTTGTTCTAGCTTTGATTTTTTATTGTGCCTTTTGGAGACTTTTTCATTGTACACTTCATGACCATAGTTGTTTAATGCTTGAATCAGGTATATTTTCTGTACTCGAGTTCTCTTTTGGAAGATGAATATGCTGCATAGATCTTCTAATGGATATTAAAAGAGTTACTGCATCTAGGTCTTCTATTAAGTTTCATACTGTGAAAAAAATTCTAGCAGAACAAATTGGTAGGAATTTACAGTTAGCTCCACTATGCCAATATGTTATTTCTCTATTATAACTTAGACAATGTTAGGTAAAAGGGGGCTTGAATCGCGTTCAGGTGATCGTCTAATATACATAACTACATGCCTCATTGGACAATAAGTTGAAGTTCAGGTGCAGGATGGATCCGTTATTTCTGGATTATTTCATACGACAAATGTAGAGGATTTGGGTATGTCGAATAATTGATGATGCTTGCTGCAGAAGTTTACTGAACCATGCATGTCAAATTAAAAATGATCAATCAGCAACATAATCATCACCATCATAATTGCTGTTATTTATTGGACTGCTGCATTTTTTTATCATTAAAATTGGCCACTTTTGATACAGGAATTGTTCTGAAAAAGGCTCATGTAATTACAGATGGTTCTAGAGGACAGAAAAGCGTTTCAGATTGTCCTAGCAAGCCTCCTGCTAGGACTTTTACTGTAGCTGCTAAGGATCTTGTACAAGTGATAGCAAAGGTCTTGTTCATTTCTGTCATACAACAAAATTTTACTTTTGTTACTGAAACCGTATTGGACAGCTAAATCAACAATATATAAATGCTGTTACGTGTTTCTGTGGAAAGTTTTTTTTTATCACGACTTGTCTAGCAGGATTTTGGATATTCTGGTTGATTGGCTGTTCTTTACTGAAAATTGTGCACGTGTCACTTTTTTTTTAATAAAAAAAATTGGGATAGGAAGTGTCAATGTCAGCGAACAGTCTAACAAATGAGTTCCAGAATGAAAGGCTGGAAGAGCTTATGACAGATTCCTGCATATCACAATCTCAGCACGTAGAGGTGGGGGAAGATTTGGAACCTTGGGTCCCTGATGAAAATGATCCTGGTTGTCCGGAATTGGAAAACATATTTGATAACCCTTGGAATAGGTTTGGATTTACCTTGCTTTGCAAATTTATAGATTCGGGAATGATTCTTTGCGTTCATGACCATTATAGATACTGTATCTGAAACTTTTTTTATGTTTGTTAATTCATTTTGAATTTGCTTTTATTGAAGTTTTAGAGATACTTATGCTTAGTTGCACAATAACATATCTATATAGTATAAACCATGCATAAACACTTTTATGATGCTCAGTTTGTTGAAGAATCATGTTTTCTATTGAGAAGTCCCTAGGTTGATTCTTGTCATCCCCTTTTATATAATTATGTTTCTCATGTGATACTTGTATATGACAGAGGCTGGGATCAGTTGGAAACGAATGCTACTTTATTTGGAGTTGAGAACACCTTGAATGAGGAACTTTACACAACAAATCTTGGGAGTAGCCCTCAGACGAGAGAATTGGAATTGGAAGCTACACATTTAGCTAGGGAGTTTGAGGGTGAGCACACCCTTGATCTTCACTTAGTTGAGGTGAGTTTTGAGACTGGGCTATCTTTCTTTCTTTCTTTCTTTTGGGGGTTTCTAGGCTGTTTTCTGCTTCCGTTTTAGTGGTTGTTTTGTGTTTCCTTTACCCTTGTGTCCTTATTTTGATAGGAGAAAGTTATTCAATCCGATGAAATTGATGAAGAAACTCAGTTCTCCTCAGTCTCCCGGAAATTCGATGACAGTGGTCATGACGAGGTTGAGAACATTTTGGTGGATTCTCAAAATGGTGAAACATTTGGAGATGTCTCCAGTACGGTTATTGGCAAATCTCCAATAGACATGATTATGGGGGAAAACATTGATGGAATTGAAGCACCGCCTAGATCTTCAGCGACGGTAAGTGTTTATTGTTTTTGCTTTCTAACTTCTGTTTTCCTTAGATTTTAAAAATGATTTAGGATGATTAAGGGGGAGGGTGATCCAAATAGTTCTACCAGAAGTGAATGCCTGTACCAATACAAATAAAATGAATATTTAACCCACATTATCGAAATACTTTAAATGTTTTTGTCATTATTTTACTCCCGTCTTTGCCACACAATTGTGTTCCTGTCTTATTTTTGTTGAAACTACACACTCCACTTTAATGGGACTCTGCCTAATTGCTAGTTTATTAACGCACCTGTTTCGAAAAACAATTGGAGTTATATTGGGTTAATATGACATTTGGTATCTAGTACCAGAGTGCCACTCTATTGTCGATTTAATGTATTAGTATACTGCTTTTGCTTCTTCATCTTTGTTGAGATTTTTTTATTTCTCTAATTAGAAATTTGATTCAACGGGTTTGTCTTTCTCCATTGTTTAGTGTCTGTCAGTTAATGTAGATTACTCTGACCAGATCCATGTTTTTCTTGAATCTTCTTAAGACTATTGACATATTGAATTATATGTTGCTTGCTGAAACTTTGGATTTACTAGTCACTGATGATGGCATTTAATTCATTTTGCTAAGCAGGAAATGATTGGATCGTTGATTCCTGACACAAGTGATGACAGTGTTCTCCTATCTGAAGTGACCGAGAGTAAGAACTCGAATTCTCCCCTCGGTATTGGTTTGAAGCCCAATTTTGCGCTTTTGAATGGGGAAATAGACCTGGACAATCTGTCGGTTAAAGTTCTTCAGGAGACTTTTAAGGCAACCTTCGGAAGAGAAACTTCTGTGAAGGACAAAATGTGGCTCAAAAGGAGGATAATCATGGGTTTGACTAATTCTTGTGATTTCTCAACCACAAATCTTTTACTTAATGACAATAGAGTGGTAAAGAAGGGTAAAGAGGAAACTCGTAAAAATACAGATTGCTCTGTTTCAGTTGATTTTGCTGTTACATCTGAGGTGGAGAGCCATGAAAGACATACTTGCACTAATAAACAAAATGGGACCAGCACAGATTCCATTGGGATGCAAACACAAAGTTATTTTCAAGAAAATTGTGAAAGTAAAGATGCTTATCCCGAACAAAGACCTGCGAAACGAGTTCGTAAGCCTACAAAACGATTTATTGAGGAATTTTCTGAAGGAGAATGCAGGGATTCTGGTGCCAAAACAGTATCATTGGTTAAACATAATAGTAAGCCGTCAGCATATGTTTGTGAGAGACCTGTTCATGATTTTGGACCGAGTAGTAGATGTTTTCTCAGGGAAGATTCACTTGGAGGTTCTGGAGTTCAGGTCCCATATGTTTCACGGATTAGGCGGAGTCGTCCAAGAGAAAATTTTATGCCCCTCTTGGTAATGTGAATATATCAAGCGTGGTTACATATGAAATCGATAATTTGGAAACTTCTTTTGTATGCACCTGTCCATAGTTTTAAATGGAGAATGGCGAGGCGATTGGCCCATGGCCTCGCTACGAGGCGAGGCGATTCGCCATGGCGAGGCCTCGGCTACGCATATCACCAAAATTTAGAAAAACAATATTACAACTTGTGCAATTATATAGTTGTGTACAAATGATAAAAATAACATCAAATATCTCCCATAAAGGCAAGTAATTGAAACACAAACACCACTTAAGAAAGTAATTGAAGGTTTTTGAAGGTGAAGAATTTTTTGCTTATGTCCTCAGTCCGGTAAAAACCTAGCTTCTGGGTCTGGGAGATGAAAGCCCGATGTGCTTTTTTTATTCTCTTTTCCAGAAAGTGTTAACATGCATTTATTATTATTATTATTTTTTTTTAAAATAAGGGGTGGTCTGCGCCTTTAATTCCCCTGAAAGGCGCCGAGGCGCGCCACACAGGTGCCTCTCGCCACGTGAAAAGGCGAGCTGAGGCGACCTGAAGCGAGCGCCTCGCGAACAAGGTCGCCTCAGGCTCGAGGCGTCGCCATTTTAAACTATGCACCTGTCTGAACAATGTCAACTGAATCTTGGCTTTATGTACACCCTTCACTTCTTGATTTTTCCGTCGCATTGTATGTGAAAGCTAAATGAGTCATTGCTTAAGGAAGTTGGTCTCTTCCCCTCACTAACTCACCCCACTACACCTTGGAATAGGAAAGATGAGAAAAAAAAAAAAAATCTCTCAGCGCGGGGAGACCATTTCAAGTGACATTATATAATCTTCTGTTATTATTATTATTATCGTTGTCGTCGTTGTCGCTATTAATATTATTATTTTTCTCTACTCTCTCTGGTTGATGATTGTGCTCCATGTATGTTGGTAGAACAATATGTTTTCATGCTAGCTGGAAATGTTTGTTTTTCCAATGAAGAATAACCTATTATAAAAAAAAATCGTGAATTCATTGTCGATAAATTATTACTTTATGTAAAGTAGTCATTGATGAAATCGTGTGATATTGTGCTGGTAAGCTTGTTGGATGGTGGTAATTTACGCGCTTGCAGCTGTGATGTTCAGAAATTTCAGTCTGGTGGTTTTGAAATATCTAGTAGCCTGGAGAAGAATGGTGTTGCATCATGCAAAGAACTTGAAAATGAAAGCGATCAAGTACTCAAGAGCAGCATGTCTCACAAATGGTCTCAAGAGCCTGTAAGTTATTCTGACAGAAAACTTTGTTTTATTCATATATCTTTTTCCCTTTTCTAAATGCACCATATATGTAGTTCGCTTAACTTGGGTTCATCATATTTGATGATTTCAATACACAAGAGCTTTTGTTATTTTCTCTATGTTGCTTGTTCAGGTAATAGTTTTCTCAAAAACTAAAACATGAAGACCTATGGAGTATGTTGAGATAGCTGGGTGAACAATTCTCCATTAGAATTTCACGTTAGAAGGGATTTTGATTTTTATTTTCTATTCCTTTTCTGGTCAGAGGCCCAGCTCCCTCGACAAGTACTTCCTAGTGATGACAGCTTTGGCTTCTTTTTTCCAAGTCCCATGCCATACACTTTCTTTTTTCTTTCTTTCTTTCTTTCTTGTTCTATTTTTTTTGTTTTATTTTTTTATTAATCGATTACTAACTTGGTAAACGTTTTGGAAATCTTTGTGCTTAGGTCGTTTGTTCTTCAGAAAGACGCAAGTTTTACATGGAGAAGAAAACAATTCAGCTTAAACGGGACAGTCAACGCAGAAAAATGAGGTCATATAAGACTAGTTCAGACGATGAAGTAGTTACTGTTCCTACTGCTAACGGAGGAATGAGGAGGAAACATCATCGGCCTTGGTCTCTTAGTGAAGTTGTTAAGCTGGTTGAAGGGGTTGCCAAATATGGTGCTGGTAGATGGTCTGAGATCAAACGTGTTGCCTTCTCATCATATTCTTACCGGACTTCTGTTGACTTGAAGGTTGGTGTTCAGCTATTTAATTAAACCAGGCTATCAAACATAATACATTGAATTATAAAGTTGTTATTGTTCACTTCTACTAGATTTAACATCTGCAATTATTATGCAGGACAAATGGAGGAATCTACTAAGGGCTAGCCTTGCCGAATCGCCAACTGGAAATGGGGTTAGCTACCTTTTTTTCGAAGTCAAATTTCCAATTCCCTACTCTGGCAGTTCCATTTTATTCAGAATGTTGATATCCATTATTTATTTATCATGATGCTCAGAACATGATATCCGTTATTTTTGTCATGATGCTCATAACATGATGCATTATTTTTCGGTCCATTTCTAAAAATAGCCTCGAGGCTTAGGCTAACTAAAGAAAAGCCACTACTAGCTTTCAGGGGGTTCTGTGTACTGCAGAAAGTGTGTTGTGTGGTGGTGTTTTTTAAAGAAAAAAGAAAAGGAAAACAAAATCAGGTCAAGCACGGCAGTTTTTGTGACTATCTATCTATTTATGTTATTGGTTGTGGACTTATTTGATGGAATGACTATTAGTCTTATCATTTCTTATCACAATTTATGTATATCTTCTTTTTAATAAGTTCCCCATGATAAAAACAATGCACGTATATCTGAGAGATGCTTTTGTTTCTTTATTTTGTTGCCGTTAACCCTGCTGCATCTATTATGTATCAACTTTCACTTGGGTACAAAGTAAACGTAAATTGAGATTTTAACTACTTCAAAGTTATCTTACCTACTGTGTTTTATCTGTAATGCTATTTCAAGTAGTGCTATTCAGGTGAATATATCTATGTTCGGTAGATAACTGATTTTGTTTTTGGTATAACTAGGTTAAGCTTCAAAGGTAGTTTTTGCGGGTTATAGTTACTGGATAATCAAATAACTATATTTCCAGATGGTAGTTTTTTTGTTTTTTTGTTTTTTTGTTTTTGTTTTT
>CACSLK010023397.1:9882196-9892556 GCA_902706635.1 Striga hermonthica
TGTCCGTGTCTGAAGATGTGACACGACCACCTGACACGGCCCGTGTCGTAGGTCGTGTCGGGTCTGGGCGGCTTCTTCAACTCCCAGGTTTCTAACACGATCACCTGACACGGGCTGTTTGGTCGTGTCACAGCCCGTGTCACCCCTTCAGAGCCTACTTTTGCATCTTTTCTTCTCCTTTTCGATCCCCAAGCTCAAAATCTCTTTCGACATGCTTTTCTCCTGCGTAGAATCCAAAGAAACACATATTCGTATAAGTTTGAGTCATTCAATTCAAGTATCGAATAATTAGGAGAACAAGACTTAATCAATCCATATTCTAAAGAATCTCTAAACAATGTATGATCAAGATGTGACAAGATGCATGAATCTATAGTATCAAGAAAATTACAATGCGCATTATTATCATGAAATTTCATAGCCTTATATATAGAAAATAACACATGCTCATCATTAACACGCAATGTAAATTCTCCCTTTTTGACGTCAATCAAGGCATCTCCCGTTGCTAGAAACGGTCTTCCTAGAATCAATGACACCACGTTATCTTCCTCCATGTCCAACACAACGAAATCCACTGGGAATATAAATTTATCAATCTTGACAAACACATCCTCAACAATCCCCTTGGGATATGTTATCGAACGATCCGCTAATTGCAAGGTTACGATGGCTTCACTTCTCCCAATCCTAACTTCCTGAAAATCGACAGAGGCATAAGATTAATACTTGCACCAAGATCACATAAAACCTTGCTAAAGAAAATGTTCCCGATTGTGCAAGGCACAGTAAAGCTCCCGGGGTCCTTAAGCTTCTGAGGTATCTTGCGTTGGAGGATCGCACTACACTTCTCGGTTAAGTTCACCATCTCATGATCCTCAACTCGCCTCTTCTTGGACATCACATCCTTCAAGAATTTCGCATAATTTGGCATTTGTTCCAAGGCTTCTGCAAAAGGAATATTTATATGAATTTTCTTGAATATATCTAAAAATTTAGCAAATTGAGCATCCAAATTCTTCTTTTGAAATCTTTGGGGAAATTTACAGGATGTTTATGAGAATTATAGTTAGAAGTAGATTTAAGCTTCTCAGCCCCTTTTTTGGACATGACAATCGGTTCTTTCTCCAATTCATCACGAACATCCTCTTCCTTTTCACTTAGCTCCAAGCTCTCTTTCCCCTTCGGCTCACTCTCCTTCTCCTCCGGCACCTTCGGGCCTTCGTACTCCATTTCACTCCTTAGACGGATGGCTTGACATTGCTCCTTAGGATTCAACTCAGTATTGCTAGGGAATTGACCCCTTTGGTGCTGGCTCCCTACGACCTTGGCCAGTTGGCCAATTTGCGTTTCCAAGTTCTTCATTTGTGCCCCCATTGTCGTAGCAAGTTGAGTCACATGATTCTCGATCTTGTCCAATTTCTCCTCATCCTTGTTGAAACGATTTCTCGTCTCATTCATGAAGGTAGCCAAAATATTCTCCATGTCCGTCTTCTTCTCTTCGACTATTTCGCCATTCACCACCTTGAATCCCGGTGGTGGTTGGAGCACATTCTTCGTGTTTCCATAGAAAAAATTTTCATGATTCCTATTATTCGGGTGATAGAAACCCGACACCGGATTGGAGCGATAATTGCTGAAGTTTCGATTATTGATATAATTAGCCTCTGCTAAGGGATCCGGTAGTAACACATTGCCTTGTCCTCCACTCATCTCATCAGCTCCTTTTGTCAAAGCATTCAATTTCGTCGTCAATGACGACATTTGAGCCGCTAACTCCTTAATTGGATCAGAAGACGTCACCTCCGCCACTCGTCTAATGCTCGACCTCTCGGAAGGCCACTGATAACTATTCACCGCCATCTCTTCCAATAAATTGGAGGCTTCCTCCGGTGTCTTAGCCAATAAAGCTCCTCCAGCAGCCGCATCTACGAAGGCTCTCGTTTGCCCCAACAACCCGTTATAGAAGAAACAAAGTTGTTGATCATCTAGAAAACCATGTCGAGGGCACCTTCGCAACAACTCTCTAAATCGATCCCACGCCTCGTATAACGGCTCCGAGTCTTGCTGCTTGAATTAAGTAATCTCGCTTTTCAGTTGCATCGACTTGCTTGGAGGAAAATATTTAAGCAAGAACTTCTGGTTCAACTCCTCCCAAGTCTTAATGCTCCCATCAGAAATCATCGACAACCAACTCCGAGCTTTATCCCTTAGAGAGAAGGGAAATAGACGCAGCCGTATGGCATCCTCGGAGACACCATTGCACTTGACCAAATCACAAATTTGCAGAAACTAGGTCAAGTGTTGGTTCGGATCCTCGGTCGGGTGTCCACCAAATTGGTTGTTCTGCACCATCGAGATATAGGAGGGCTTCAACTCGAAATTATTCGCATTGACGGATATATGCGCAATCCCGCCAAAATTTTTGTTAAATTCAGGCCGAAAGTGGTCACGAATTGCTTGCTTCTGTTGTTCTTGCTCTGCCATTATGCACTTTGACTTGCCCCTTCTTTTTCTTGTTGTTGCACTATTGCGTCTAGCGAATGCTTCAACTTCGTCAATCAGGGGTTGTAGTGGTGCATTTTTAGAGCGAGTTAACATGCACGTCCTGAAATCAAGAATAAGAAAGGTTATGTCACAAATAAATAAAAATATCTAAATTAAAATTTTCACTACCTATCCTAATATTGATATAACTAATTAAATTGGTCCCCGGCAACGGCGCCAAAAACTTGTTCGCCTATATATTTAAAGCTCGACCGCAAGTGTACGGCTTCGCTCGTAGTACGTGGCAAGCAAGGTCGTATCCCAAGAGACCAAACAACCAATTAATCAAGTACTTAATTATGATAGTGCCAATTTTATCTAGACAACCGAATATAAGAGTGATTATCTAAACTAAGAAAATAATTCAAAAGATAATAAATCGAAAATAAAAAACTAGCTAGAAAAACACGTAGAAAAATATATGGGAACAATAGATTCTAAGACACTGGGTTTAATTAATAGTTAGGATTCCTTCAAAATTAACACAACTAAATGTTTCCTTTATCTACCTTATAAGACGATCACAAACTTAGCTTATCGTCCCTCTCGAGATCGATAAAACCGTAGATTAAATCACATATATTAGCGTCTCCACTCAACACATGTAATTCAACTCCAAATAGATTAAAAGACTCAACATCCTCACAACTATCTACTAATCTCTCGATTCAAGCAAATAAATTGTGTCAAATATTAAAGATCTAATATTGAACTCATCTCTCGAATTATGAACAATATCATCAAACATGTAAAAGCAGTGGCCAGTTGCAATTCATGAAATAAGCACGAAATATTTGAATAGGGTTCAAAAGAAAACTATCAATTATAATAAATCATCAGAAATCCCAAACTATTAATCTACTACCATGTCTTAGAATCAAAGAAGATTAGCTACTCATGTTTGAAATCAAATACATAGACATATTCAAAATCAACATGAGAAAACAAGTTCAAAAGATAGAAAGAAAAACTAGTAAGCTTGTCGTCGGTCTTCTCTTCTTCCCAATTGCTTCTCTTGCGTGTTCTCTGACTCTCTCCTTGCGTAATCACGTTCTAGGGCTCAAGATCAGGTAAATAGGTCTTTTTATATGTCCAAAAGTCCTCTCCTAAGCGAAAAAGGTAAGCGATTAAAAAATAGCCCGCGTCGCGACACGACCTGACACGCCCATGTCACAGGTCGTGTCACTGGTCGTGTCAGGTATAAGTCCTCCTTTGCTGTCTGTTGAGGAGACACGGGCCCAGACACGGCCTGGCAGCCCGTGTCACCACCCGTGTCACATACAAATGCCCTCATTTTTGGCTCGTTTCTCTCGTTTCTTCCATTCCATTCATCCGTGCATCGATCTATCATTATCCCGGGGGTTTTAGGCACTCACCATGCTCCTCCAATAGCCAAAGCTCTACAAATATGTGGAAATATCTACAAAACGAGCACGTGTTCCAACAATTATAGAATTAAAGCACAAATGTGCAATTTATACACCACAAATGCAACAATTAAGCTCTAGATACTATATGAATATGGTGTAAAATCGCACATGAACAGTTGAACTGGCTTGGGTCTTAGCCTCTCCAATTCGGTTGCATGATCGAACTCTCACGAATCCTAACACACGGTTTCGAACAAACGTTCTTTTCTATTCAACTCATCATATCTGGACCATCATCTCGCGTACCTTTGCGCACCTCCATGCGCGACTTCGCATACGAGCTCGTACTTGTCTCTTAGGCCATGCATGCGTTGTTTTGGCTCTTTTCCCGGCCTCATCGGGTTGTCTCGGCTCTTGGCCCTTCTTGTCGTCGGGGCTCGAATCGCACTTCCGTATCAGCCGTGTCGGTCGCGTCTGGTGGGGAGGGCAGTGTTTATTTTTATTTTATTGTTTAGATTTATTTTTGTTTGTGTGTTTGGTTTTTTGTTTGTATGTTTGATTGTGTTGTTTGTGTGCGTCAGTGTTTATTTCTCCGCCGTTAGGAGTGTGAATTCTCCCGTGGGGAGTATGTATTCCTCATTAGTGGGGTTTTTTTAGTTTTTTGTTGTTGTGAGTTGTGTTCTAGGCTACCTGTAGGTGTAGTCCTCCCTTATCCGACTAGTGAGCCGGTTATAATTATGTGTTTGTTTTTTTAATGAATTTTATCGTTTGGAAAAAAAAAAGAAAGATCTTTGGGGTGATAAATGGTTTTTGGGGGGTGATTTCAATGCTATTTTGTCTAATCAAGATAATAATGAGGGTAGCATTAGAGATCAGGCCAGTTTTCAACCTTTTAAGGATTGGGTAACTACTATGGGAATGAATGAAACCAGAACCTTAGGTCACCATTTTACTTGGTCAAACCTCAGACAGGGGTCTGATTATATTGAAGCTAAATTGGACAGAATTCTCTTTTCTCATGAGTGACTCTCTCATTAGCCTAATGCCATTGTTAAGCACATTATAATCATCTCTTCTGACCACAGTATGCTTTTGTTGGAGAGTGATTGTACTTTGAAGTTGAAACCCAAAAGATTTGTGTTTGATTCTAGATGGGTCAGGGTAGAGGGATTTAAGACAGTGGTTGATAGGGCTTGGAATTTACCAGTAACTAGTCCACCTCTGTACAACATTCAAGGCAGGATTAGAAATGTGAGAACGGCCTTGCTCGCATGGCAAAACAGTCACAATACTAATTCAACCAAAATGATTGCTACATGCCATGAGCATCTTAAGGACTTCGAAAGTAGAGGTAGCAGTAGTAATTGGGGAGAGTGAAGTAGTTGGAGAAATAAACTTCATTAGGCTTATATAGATGAGGAGAAGTATTGGAGAGATAAATCTAGAATCCAATGGCTCAGAGAAAGAGATAGTAACACTAAGTATTTTCAGGCTACTGTTCATCAAAGAAGAAAAATCAATTGCCTTGAAATCTTAGGGACTCTAGGGGCAGGATATGTGGTAATGATTAGGAGATAACTGGAGAGTTGGAACACTACTTTAATCACTTATTCACTACTTATGTCCTTGATATTGATGCTTGTGATTTAAGTGGCATTCCTCTCTCTATAACCGATGACATGAATCAGATGCTGACTTCTGCTGTGAATGTGAAGGAAATTTATGATGCTATCAAAGAAATGGAACCTTCTAAAGCCCCTGGCATTGATGGAATGACTACTCTTTTGTTTCAAAGCTGTTGGCCAATTATCAAAGACCACATGTGTGCTGCTGTTATCAATTTCTTTGAATCAGGTAAAATGTCCAAAGGTATAAACCATACAATTCTTTCATTAATCCCTAAAAATCCTAATCCTTATGTTGTTTCTGATTTTAGGCCTATAGCTCTATGTCCAATTATATATAAAATCATTTCAAAAATTATTGCCAATAGATTGAAGTATGTATTGAGTCCTTGTATTAGAAATTCTCAGCCTGCTTTGTTCCTGGAAGACAAATTCTTGATAATGTTATTTTGGCAAATGAATGTCTTCATTTTATTAACAGTAAGAGAAACGAGTCAAAATATTTGATGGCAGTTAAACTTGACATGACCAAAGCTTATGACTGTGTTGAGTGGTTCTTTTTTATATGTGTTTGTAGGAAAATGGGTTTCTCTAATCAATTTTTGTCTTGGATTACTGCATGTCTTAATACTATCTCATACTCTTTTAATGTCAATGGTCAGATCTGGTTTAGTAAAACCAACTAGGGGTATTAGACAAAGGGATTCAATCTCTCCTTACCTGTTTATCATCCTTTATGAAGCATTATAAAATCTTATATATAAAGCATCTGTTCAGTCTATGTACTATGGTATTAAGATTAGTAGACATTCCCCTGATGTTTCACATCTCTTGTTTGCTGATGATACCATATTGTTTTGTAATGCTGATGTTAATCATGCTTCTCTTATCCTTCAAATTTTGGACAGATTTGGCACAACCTCTGGCCAAACTGTCAATATGAGCAAATCATCTATTCTTTTTTTAAAAACACCCCTTTTATTGCCAAAGTGAGAATTTGCAACATCTTGAATGGCATCCAGAGTGTGGAAGCTACTAAATATTTAGGTCTTCCTCTAGGAATAGGTAGATCTAACAGAGATACTTTCAAATATGTTGTAGATGCAGTTTTATCTAGAATATCTTGCTGGAAAAACTTTTTTTTTTTTTGTCTTCTGCTGGGAGAGAGGTCCTAATTAAGTCACTCACAGGTATCCATAACCTCAGTTATGCCTGCTGTTCTTTTTTATGTGTTGTTCTAGGCCACCGTCCAGGTGTGGTTCTCTGGGTTGTATTATGGCTAGTTTGCCATTCGGTTGTAAACTCCTTTATTTGAGTAATAGTAATATTATCGTTTGGAAAAAAAAAAACTAATCACTTAATTTAATTATCATTTTACATTAAACTTTAGCACAATAGTCTGAGTCATCAGATAATTGTTTATTGTAATTGGTTTTAATTCATCCAATTTTGTCTCCACAAAGTACAAAATCCAATAAAGTATTGTAGCGGTGCATTTTAGTGGTTTATGTTACTTCAATCTTTTGCCAGGAAAAAAAATATTTCTTCAATTCCTTTTACAGTTTTACAGAACTTGAATTCTTTTGAACTGAAAATTTGATCACTTTTGGTTAAACTAGGCAAAATCATCAAGTGCTTGACATATTCAAATAAACCCAAAAACAGGGCTGCGACATTCAGAAATAAAAAAAACAAAAAAAAAAATAAAAAATAAAAAACAAAACAAAAAAAATAAAAAAAACTTACTCAAAGCTTGTTTACCGAAGCCGGGCGGAGATGAACTGAGGTCGGACGGGCGAACGGGGAAGAAGCTGGAGCCGACGAGCCGCCAAATCGAATGGACGGACCTCTATTCCTTTTATCGTTTTCTATCAAATAAGATATTAGATTTATTTTTTCTGTACAATTTTTCATCTCTGTGTTCCCGGTGCTTCAGCTTTCTCATATATTTTTATTTTTTTAGTTTATTTATTATGTAAATTACGAAAATACCCCTAGATTTTTTTAAAAATTTCAGGGTGCTCCGTCATTGGCAGCAACATGTCCCACGTGAAATATGTTGTGGAAGATGATGCGAACTATCAAACCAATCACAACCCTACACGTCGCAAACTAAAGGAGAAAGAAATAAGAGAAGTCACATGAGCGAAGAGTGACGCCTATAACAAGAGTTAAACACAACTAACAACGCAAATAAGAAAACGCTGAAGAGAAATATGTCGTGGAAGATGATCACACATAACAAGTGAACTATCAACCAATCACAACCCTACATGTCGCAAACTAAAAGAGAGAAATAAGAGAAGGCGCATGAGCGACTCTTTAAGTAAGAGCGACGCCTATAACAAGAGTTGACAACTAAAAATGCAAATAAGAAAAACGCTGAAGAAAATAAAAGAAAACAGGTAGCTGCTTGTAGCACTTCATTTCCAAAGCAATCATCAAAGCTCCTTTGCATGAGCCTGTGCAAGCTATGCACGGCTGTGAACCCAAAACTCAACCCTTTTGCTCAATGGTGGGAAGTTTTCAACTCTTTCTTTCCCAATTTCCACTCTCTTTCACCTTCTCTCCCAGTGTCGACCACAATGGTCATATTCTTCACCATCCCCATGCCATCAGCGACTTGCAACACATTGTGAAAGATACCTTGGATTTTTCTGGGCATAGGAAACAGTTCTGGTGGTGGTGGATAGTTATCATTCCCTATTAAATAGACACTCATTTTGCCCCAGTTATTTATCAAGACTGCATTTCTCTCTCCAAAGTATCTTGGTTCCTTAAAAGATTGAACGATGTCCTCCAACACCAAATCAGAGCGAATAGACTCACAGACCATCAGAGCTACCATGAGAATACCCTTAGCCCAATCTCGAGAGGCAGTTGGTTCTGCAGAATACCTCAGCGCACTCGATAATTGGCTTGTCCCCACACCGACTTCTTCTTGTTGGTATATGTGTCCTAGAGACAATCTTTATGAGGACATATATACATGATCACATTAATAATTATATTGGATTATAATTATGGTATTGCAATTAACTAAATAATTGTTTGATTGTTTGCAATTTATTAATTAATTGCTCCCTTGAGTTGATATTGTCATTAACAGAGTGAGATGTTAATTGATATAGTATAACTCTCAAATTGCCTCAATCGATGATCATTGAGAAAGGGATATTGATGATACGTGATAAATTGACATGTGGTCTGCATCACATTCTTAGAAAATATAGTATGTCTCACTACTATGAATAATTGTTATTCGTGATGGACACATGAATACTTTGGAGAGTATTGGTATACCCTACCGATAAACCATTTGTTTATGTGTCTATGGGAGTATCGGTGTGTAGAATGGTGTAATAGTCCTTTGACTTGAGGTCAATACGCAATTCATGTATAGAGTGTTTTACTTAGACCTTGTCCAACGCTTACGCCCTTATGGGTAGACACGGACTTGTGTTGGGTAGATCATGATATCTATGGAATTGGTAGTTGTGCCAAGATGGGATTCATTCCTCGAATATAATTTCGAGAGAACACTCATTTTCTCTATACTGGATTGATAAAGTCATTGGCCAATGCACGTGATTATATTTGAAATGGTGTTCAAATATAATTGATAAAATCAACCAGTGATATGAGATAAAATGATTAAGTTATTTGGATAGACACACGTGAAAATCCTAAGCTTAATCGAGTAGTTCGTGAATGAAGGGACCGTATCACTATTGAATTCTACACTAAAGGTTTGTTTGCTTTATCTATGTAAACGTACTTCATATTTTGAGTTCGTCCTTCGACGCAGTCTAGGAGTTTCCTAAGGATCATAAATTAGATTTATGTCAATATATAAAGGTCTATAGGGTCACACAATATGCAATCTATTTTCCAGCTAAGAGTGAATCGAGAGTGTTAAATATTCAATTAGATTGAAATATTTAATTTTAGTAATGAGATTATTTTCTATTAGATAGAAAATATATAATTAAGTTTAATTGGACTTAGACTTAATTAAATCATTAATTGGATTGGGTCCAATTACCTATTGGCTATAGATTATTCTAAAGCCCATATAATTAGGTTTAGCCTAATTATAAATAGGTGGGTATCTCTTTATCAGTTGATGTGATCAGATAATTGAGATATGCCGTAAAATAAAAACTCTCTCACTTTGGCTTTCTGACTGAGGATTCCTAGCGTCTTCATCAGAAAGGATTCACTGCGTTGGATCGTGCACCGTGATTTGGATTGCGTGAATACCATAGTTGAAGACAAAGCTTAAACTGTAAGTTCTCGCAATCTAGGATCAAATCGAATAGCTATAACCGGATCTTCTTGTTGGTAAGAAAATTTTTCAAAATTCCGCTGCGTGTGCGATTGATTCGTACGACTAAAATCCAACAGTGGTATCAGAGCACCAGGTCGGTGTTCATAGCTATTTGATCTTAAATTGGATTTACATGATCAAAATATGTGTTAATCGTGTTAAGATAATTAATTTGGAATTAATTTTCGTTAATATTTTGTTGTTGCGTTTATGTTCGAACAAACAAAATCTGGGATTTGTTCAGTTTGTCGATTCTGCTATCTGGGATTTATTGGGTCTGTACGTTCAAAACAGATTTTGATTGGATCAATAATCTGTTAATTATATTTTAATTGTTTTAATGATAATTAAAATATAATTAAGATATGAATTTGGAAT
This sequence comes from Striga hermonthica, assembly GCA_902706635.1. Taxonomy (NCBI): domain Eukaryota; kingdom Viridiplantae; phylum Streptophyta; class Magnoliopsida; order Lamiales; family Orobanchaceae; genus Striga; species Striga hermonthica. The sequence continues at coordinate 9,892,447 of CACSLK010023397.1, forward strand.
CGTTTTCTGTTGTGCGTACAAAATCTGGGATTTGGAACCCTTATCGCCGTCGCCCGTCTGCCGATCTTCCCGCTGCCGACGGCACGCCGGAAATTGCGCGGCCAAGAGAC
>CACSLK010023397.1:9905568-9920629 GCA_902706635.1 Striga hermonthica
ACAACACCAACTGCTTGTGAAATGTCGGGCCTTGTACACACCATCGCATACATCAAACTGCCAACTGCATTTGCATATGAGACTCTAGCCATGTACTCTCGTTCTTCATCACAATTTGGCGATAACTGGGCACTTAACTTCAACTGAGGGGCAAGTGGTGTACTTACTGGCTTCGACTCATCTTTTATGCCGAAACGTTGTAGTACCTTGTTCAGATATTGCTTCTGAGTCAAACAAAGCTTGCCTCTCACTCTGTCCCTGCTTATCTCCATCCCAAGAATCTTCTTAGCTTCCCCCAAGTCTTTCATCTCAAACTCTTGATTCAACTGTGCCTTCAATTGATCAATCTCCACTTGGCTCTTTGATGCAACCAACATGTCATCCACATACAAGAGTAAATAAATGAACCCACCCCAAGATGAGTGCTCTCCTATTCCGACCATCTTGCAGCTTGCGTAAATACACACAATGATCATGTCTGTTTCGCGTGTACTTCTGCCCAATCATAAACTTATCAAACCGTTTGTACCACTGCCTCAGAGATTGCTTCAGTCCGTACAACGATTTGTTCAACTTACAGACCCAATTCTCTTTTCCAAGAATTTTGAATCCTTCTGGCTGGGTCATGTAGATTTCCTCATCCAAATCTCCGTGTAAGAACGTCGTCTTCACGTCAAGTTGAGCTAGCTCTAAATCCAACTGTGCTGCTAAGGCCAACAAAATTCTAATGGAAGAGTGTTTAACAACTGGAGAAAACACTTCATTATAATCAACTCCTTCCTTCTGAGCGTAGCCTTTAGCCACTAACCTTGCCTTGTAGCGCACATCATTCTTATGAAGAAATCCATCTTTCTTTGCAAATACCCACTTGCATCCTATCGCCCTTTTGCCTTTTGGTAGTTGCGTCACCTTCCAAGTTTGATTCTTCTAGAGAGACAACATTTCTTCCTCCATAGCCCACTTCCACTTCTCATTTTCTAAACTTCGAATTGCATCTTGAAAAGTGAAAGGTATGTCATCATCAACAATTGGAAGTGCATAAGCCACCATATCAGCCAATCGAGCAGGTTGTTGAATCTCTCGTCTAGGCTTTCTCAATGCAATGGGTAAATCTAATGATTATTGAGTCTGAACTTCATCATCCGACGAATCGTTTGATATTGTTTCGTCGATCATAGCTGGTTGTCTCGTCATCGCATCTATCTCCACCTGCTTCGGTGTCAACTCCACCTGTTGGGTTTGCGTCGTCTTCATCATACTTTGTTCATCGAATGTAACATCCCTGCTAAACACAGTTTTCTTCGTCTCAAGACACAAAAGACGATATCCCTTCACGCCAATTGTGATTCCTATGAACAAAGCCTTTTTTGCTCTTGGATCTAACTTTGAATCCTTCACATGATAGAACGTAGGACACCCAAAGACATGTAAAGATCCATAGTCAGCAACAAGTTTCCCCGACCAAACCTCCAACGGTGTTTTACCATCTTTTGCAGATGACGGCAAACGATTTATGAGGTGTTGCGCATATGTTACAGCCTCAGCCCAGTACTCCTTGCCCAAACCAGCATTGGACAACATACATCGAACTTTCTCCACCAATATTCGATTCATGCGCTCCGCCACCCCATTTTGTTGTGGTGTCCGTCTAACGGTGAAGTGTCTAACAATGCCATTTTTACGGCAAACTTCTTGAAAGGGATCGCTTGTATATTCTCTACCATTGTCCGTTCGTAGGACCTTGATCTTCCTTCCAGTCTGATTCTCAATTTGTGTCTTCCATGTAATGAAGACATCAAGCACTTCATCCTTCGTCTTCATAGTGTATACCCAAACACGTCTGGAAAAGTCATCGATGAAAGTGACAAAATAGCGCCTTCCGCCTAGTGATGGGGTCTTAGAAGGTACCCAAACATCCGAATGAACATAATCCAAGACACCTTCGGTATTATGGGTAGCCGTTCCAAACTTCACTCTCTTCTGCTTTCCCAAAACACAGTGCTCACAAAAGTCTAGTTTGCACACTTTGAAATCTTTCAACAGTCCTTGTTTTGCCAATGTTTGCAAGGACTTTTCACCAGCATGTCCCAACCGCATATGCCACAACTTGACTGCTTCAGACTCCTTGTTGGTGGAATCTGCTACTGTTACTGTCCCAACAACCGTATCACCTTCATAGTAATACAAATTATTCCTCCTTATGCCTTTCATCACCACGAGCGAGCTGGATGTAGCCTTCATAACTCCATCTCGCAAAGTCACTACCAAGCCTTTGGATTCCAAGGCTCCTAATGAGATGAGGTTTTTCTTCAAACTCGGCACGTACCGAACATCCGTCAAAACTCCGGTAGAACCATCGCGATTCTTCAGACGAATTGAACCTACCCCAGTTGTCTTACATGCATTATCATTACCCATATAGACAACCCCTCCATTGGTCTCCTGAAATTGAAGAACCACTCCCTTATGGGAGACATATGGTAGGTGCATCCTGAATCCAAAATCCATTCATCTGGATGAGATGATGAAGGTGAAACCACAAGTGAAAATTCTGAGTCTTCACTTCCACCCTCAGCAACATATGCATCTTGAGGAGATTTGCCCTTCTTCTTCAACTTAGGACAGTCTTTCTTCCAGTGTCCCTTCTCATGGCAGAAAGCACACTCGTCTTTTTCAAGCTTGGCTTTGGAATGTGATCTTCCTCGTCCATTCTTCTTTTGGCTCTTCGACCGACCTCTTGCAACTAACGCTTCATCTTCTGCTGCTGCATTCTTCGTCTCTTGTTTGTTCTTCTTTCTCAACTCATAGCTATACAGAGCAGAACTGACCACTGCAAGAGTTACATCGTCCTTCCCATGGAGCAGAGTAGTCTCTAGGTGCTCGAAGTCATCTGGAAGTGATGATAACAACATAAGATCCAAATCTTCATCGCTGAATGTGACGTCCAAGTTCAACAAATCTGCAACCAATTGATTGAATGCAATGACGTGGTCATTCATCGATGTGCCATGCCGGTACTCGAATCGGAACAATCGCTTCTTCATGAGGAGCTTATTCTGGCTGCTTTTCTTCAGAAATTTATCCTCCAAAGCCTTCCACAAAGTGTGAGCAGGGTTCTCATTCTTGAACGCGTACTTCTGCTCCCTCGACAAACACGAACGAATTGTTCCACATGCTAAGCGGTTGATATTCTTCCAGTCCTTCTCTTCAACGTCTGTTGGCTTCTCCTTTTCAATCGCAATGTCGACGCCTTACTGAAATAAACAATCCAGCACCTCGCCTTGCCACATGCCGAAATGACCGGTCCCGTCGAAGATCTCCACTGGGAGTCTGACGTTCAGCATCACCGTCCTTGCCGGAATGAATGCAGAGGATGATGCGCCCTTGACCTCCTTGGACATCTCGGACCCAAATGCAGTGCTCGCCTCTCCAAATGAGCCTGGGACGAACCTTCGGCTCTGATACCACTTGTTGGGGTATCAGAACAAGCGTAGCGAACAAAAATATCCCTCCAACGAATATGGCGAACACCACTCCAAAATAAGCCAACACAAATAAAAGACGAGAAATAAAAGAACACAAAAATTGGTAACGGAGTTCGGCGAAAATAGCCTACGTCTCCGGGCACCGCCAACCGCAACGCCAAATTTACTAAACTCACTAACAAAATACAACTAGGGTTAAATAACCCACAAAATAGGATTTCCTTAATTAAGGATTTCCTTCTAAATAGGAGAGAATAGAATAAGGTGCAATTGTAACCCAAAGGCAAGGGACCTATTTATACTAAAAAGATCGTACACATCTTTGGTACACATCCGATGTGGAACAAAACTTAATCAAAAAACTAACAGCCGGCTCCGGTAGAAGCAAAGGCAAAAACGGAAGAGAGCGAGAGGCGAGGGTTTTGATTTAGGGATTATTTTTCCAAGGCGAGGGTTTAGGTACCCAAGAAATTGTTTATCGCGAGGGATGATTGGTAGTGATGTTTTGAAAGAAGTTTGTGATTGACAGTTACGCAGTTATTATGGTTTAGAATGTTTTGTGATTGTTGATGGAGAACCTTGTGTTTGTAATGCTATTGAAGTATATTTTGGTATGTTCTGAGCAATGCTTTGAATATTTTGGTATTGATGGAGAACACAGTGGTTTGTATCTTTTGGTTTTCTGAACAAAGCTTATTGAAACAGTTTATAAATTTTACTGTTGGGTGTTATATTTTTTCTACTTGGAATAATCTATCTGTTCTTGTTATTGATCTGATGTGACCAATCTGTCTTTTGTTTACCATATGCCTTAATGTAACAAAAGCTTACAAAATATGTCTTTTGTCCTAATGGTAAACAAAAGGATCTTGTGTTATGAACAAAGCTTTGAAGCTTTTGGATTGATCGTAGACTTCTTATATTAGGTGTTGAATTCTGTTTTAGCCTTTAGGCACTCAAGATACTTTAAAATAGTTGATATCAGTTAACTACATTGAAATGATCTTAGTTTGCTTAACATATATAGAATGGAAAAATATACAAAGAAAAAAAAAAAAAACAACACGAAAAACAGTACAACCACAAAATGAGACAAACATAAACAAAAAGTTGTACAACCACAAATTAGAAAAACATAACAACATTCAACTTCTTTTCTAGTTTATACATGAGGGCTAACGTATTTGCCAGAACCAATAAGATTTCTTTATTTTTCTGAACTTTGTCCACAATATCATTCAATTTGTGTTCAAACTCACTGGCTTGGTCCAAGAATTCATCTTTTTCCACTGCCCTTTCACTGTACATTTCTCCAACGCAATCTTTCGTTTCAGCTGCTCTTCCAAAGACCCATTATGAGATTTCAATCGCAAAAAATAGGATTTCTGGAAATAGAAAAGTGGGGGATCAATCTATTCGAAGAAACCGCAGTCATCCCCTTGCTAAATATTGAAAATCAAAAAATTAGGGTTTATAGAAATTGGGGTTTTAAAAGAAATTAGAATTCTAATAGAGTAAAATCTAGAAGTTCAATGAAACCGCAGTCATCTCCTTGCTAGATAGTAAAAATCGAAAAAAATAGGGTGTATAGAAATTGGTATTTTTTATGAAATTATGGTTCTAAGAGAGTAAAATCGAGAAGTTAAATTACGAGCCCACTTTTCTAGTCCGACACCTGTAGAACCTCCTACATGGGCTCTCATACGTCATGGAGGTTAAGACGTCGGCTTCCTTGCCATTGCGGCAGACCTTGTTTGTAGGAAAGCTTCTGGAACTCTGGCTTGCGCGAGATGAAGACGAAGTCTTACACAAATCACGAGAGCAATAGTCTACAAAAAATCAAAATATTTCGAAGTGAAAATTTGGGAATTAAGGGATTCAAATTTTGAGAATTTAGGGATTGAAAAATCAGAATTTATCAAAATGAATGTATAGTGACGGGTTTTGTCATTTACCAGCACGACACGGTTTTTTATGTCATCTACGCAGTAATGACATAATTTCCACGAATTAATGTATATCCACGCAGCAAAATGAAAATTCCACGTCGATATAAACTGTCGTTGACGTTCTTTGAAGGTCCGACCGATTTTAGGTTCGTTTTGCAAAAGCAAGTTGAGGGCGATATTATATTGCAATTAATTAGAGATTGGGATAAAATTGCCAAACTTAAAAAAATTAGGATTTATTTAGCAATCAACCCTAATTTTAAATATATTATTCATACATATGACTTATGATAATTTTATTTTAATATGTGCATATGCAAAAAATTAAATAATTAAATAATAAAAAATGAAACGATGAAAACAACAAATAAATTGTTAATGAACCTAATATTAATTTTTTTTTTCTGTATTAAAAAAAATTGGATTTTAGATTTAGGGGTGGCTATTTTTTAAACCTTTTATAAGATGGTGGGTCATAAGGATATGCCAAATATATGAATATATGATTACATTATGTGATTGATAACATATGGTGGGTCATAATATGCCAAATATATGAATATATTATGTGATTGAAAACAAATGTAATATTTGTCTCCTACGTGTTTGCAGATATTTTTTCCATTATTTGCACGGCAGGTCTTAACTCTTGCGCACTATTAAGTATTGAGCTAAATATAAAAATTGGGTCCCATAAAAAAACATCATTTATGCAGTATCAATCAACTTCGGCCATCATTTTTTTTTTTTTTTTTTCCTTCTAAAAAAGTGGAAACTAAATAAATAGCTTTCAAGTCATATAGAAACAAGTTACAAAATGATGAACCATATAAAACCACAATCAATCATAAATAGTTACAACATCCTTAAATAAACACTAAATATAATCTAGATATTTATTAATGTACCATATATAAAACCAATCAATGTAATTGTGTGGTAGTGTGAGAACTAATAAAACCAATCAATATCCTTAAATAAACACTAATATAAAATATATCTAGATGTTAATGGGTAAATTGCACCAAACCCCCCTTGTGTTTAATGAAATATGCACGTTTCCCCACTATGTTTTAAAAACTGCATCAGACCCCCTTATGTTTAAGCAACCAATGCAAACGCTCCCTTTTTTTAACTGCTTGTTAACGGCGTTAATTTTTTTACAAAAACTCCGTTATACCTTTCGAATATTATATATATATTTACGATGAATTGAATTTCTCACGATATATTGAATATATCGCGAGAAATTGAATTAAAAAAAAATGCGGTCTTGAGGGTTCGAACCTCAGACCATGTTCAAGCAAGGCAATGCAAGCAACCATTGCACCATTCAAGCTTGAGTGTTAGATGTAGTAAAGGTTAATATATATTGGCATTACACATGAATAAATGAAATTTAATTAAGAAGATAATGTAAATAATAAATTAAATTATTAAAATATAAAGATATGGTAAATTAAACTATACTGAACCAAATTATATAAAATTAAGTGAACCAAAAATAAAAAATAACTTATTATATTAAACAAAAACAACAATAATTAAAATAAATTATAAATAAATTTAAAAATTAAAGAAATAAAAATATTTATTGTATTTATATTTAGATTATTTTTATATTTTATTATTTATTTAATTTATATTATTCCATATAATTTTATTGCACTGTTCATTATATATTTTCTTAGTTAACAAACTTTATTTGTTTTGTTTCTTAAGATAATGTAATAAAATTAAGATAAATTCTACTAATAAAATTAGAAATTAAATTATTTATTAGAAACTAAAATCTTTTACTAAAAAATTATAATTTATTTCAATTGTTCTCATTGATATTGTATGTAAGAGTAAATCATATTACATGTATTTGATAAATTATGTTTTTTTTTTATTATATTAATTTAAGATTTTTATTTACTTTAATTTATTATAATATAATACCTCATTTGATTTATTATTTTATTTCACTTTACAATTTTTATACATTATTATATGTAATATTTTTATTTTTATTGTATTTTTTTTAATTTTATTATCATTATTTTTCATTTCAAAATTTATTTAATTAAATTATTTTAGTAATTAAAAATTAATAATGATTTAATTTTAATTCATGCTACTATATTAAATTTTATCTTACTTTATTTTAATTTAATTGTTTCATTATTTTTATGTTAATTTAATTTATTTCAAGTTATTATTATTATTAGTTATTTAATTTATATTAATTTACCTATTAGATTTTTATTAATTTTATTTACTTTATTTTTATTTTATTTAATTTAATTTATTTTCGTTTTATATTATAAATATATTTTTGTTCAATAGTTTACACTACATTCATGTAGCCTAGTGGCTTTGTTGGCGCGCACCCTCCCTCTGCAATCCGGGTTCGAGTCCCACTTCTTGCACTATAAATTTTTAGCTTTTGCAATACAATTCAGGAGGGCATAATGGTAAATAAGTAATTCTGAAAATAAAGAAATTGAATAAATCTCGCAGCCAGAGAAGGTGTCACACACGCGCGGTTAACTTGGACGGAATGGGGGATCCGTGCAACAATTACTTAAACATAAGGGGGTCTGGTGCAGTTTTTAAAACACAGTGGGGAAACGTGCATATTTCATTAAACACAGGGGGGTTTGGTGCAATTTACCCAGATGTTAATTTATCTTTTTTTTTTTTTTTTTGTTGCAAAGAAGATATTCAAAGTCCTAGTCTAGAACTCGATGGGGATAAGCTACGCCGACTATATCGTGCTCAAGCCATGCCCCAACCCCTGGAGGCGGGGAGAAAAGACGATGTAAACCAAGGGGATAGGATGCCGCCAAAGCCGCCAAATGATCAGCCGCGAAATTTGCCTCCCTATGAGCATGCTGCACACGCACGGTCCAATCTCTTCGAAGTAGCTCATGCATTGCCTTGACCATGGACTCATGATTCCCCAAGACACTACCCTCATGCAACACGATTCTCGCAACGCATTGACTATCGATCTCAAAAACAACCCGTCTAAAGCCCGAGTCCCAAGCCAATGAGAGCCCTTGGAAAAGTTCCCATAGCTCGGCTCCAGTGATGGTACAAGAACCAACATTCATGATAAAGCCCGCACGCCACCTACCCATTTCATCGCGGATCAGACCACCCGCAGTGCTTAAGCCCGTTTGGTGGTTAACGGCCCCATCAGTATTCACTTTAAGCCATCACGTTTCCGGGGGACCCCGGATCATGCGAGTTGAATAAGTAGCCACCCCAACCGTTCGATAATCAGCTCAGCTCTACCATACGTTTCCGTCAGGCGCCTAACCTGCATTGCGCGAGCCTCGTCACTCAGAGTTTTATTCGTGAAGATCCGTTCATTGCGCCAGGCCCAAAGAAGCCACGTCGCAATCGAAAACACACTAGCCCAATTTTCTGTGGATCCCAACCGCTGCTTCAGGAGATTTATGCGCAGCCATTCGGTCAAAGGCAAAAAGAAGAATTCACCTGCATTTGCTCCACAAAACAGAAGATGCCAGATCCTCTTCGCAGCAGGGCAATCACGGAGAACGTGAATGGTCGATTCGCTTTCGCCACACACTTCACACATCACGGATTCCGACATATGACGTCAGACCCGTTCAACATTGGTGAGCAAGCGGTCATTAGCCGCAAGCCACAGAATCATACGCGCCCGTTGCGGAGCCGGAGCACGCTAGATGAGACGCCATAAATTCCTGTCGGTACTGCACGCGTGAGCCGACAGAGCCCTGTAAGCTGATCGCGTGGTGAACTGACCATCTTCCGAGAAGCCCCATGAAATGCGGTCTCCTCCAGCTGAATGTTTAGGAGAAAGAGTGCCTGCTATTCCGAGTATGACGACCGAGGGTAAGATGCCATGGAAGCTCGACCACGCCCAACCTCCGTCCTCCGCAACATGCTCAGCCACCATGGAGAAAAGATTCGCAATATGAGTATGATTAATAACATGCCGAATCAGTGACCCGTCAGCTCCCAACCACGGGTCGAGCCAGAAACGAACATGGGTACCATCCTCCAGGATCCATCGAATTCCTTTGATAACATGGGGCCACACATTACGGATTGCCTGGAAGATAATAGAGCCACGACGCCAAGGAAGCGAATCCAGGTGTTCCGAGAAATTCATAGCATATTTTGCCATTAAATTTCAGACCCACAATGCATCAGGCTTCGTCAATAGGCCCCATCCCAATTTCATGAGCAGAGCATTGTTCACGCAAAAAATGCTCCTACCTCTCTCTACATTTCTCTCTCTAGGTCCTTCCCCCTTCCACCCACCCGGCTCCGTCTCTTCTCCCCCGGCCACCACCAGCTAGCCTCGGCCGGCGTCCGTCGCCGCCGGCGGCGAGCCGCCCGTTCAGGGATCTCGGCTCCACCTTCACCCCTCCTTCCCTGTCTCCCTCGATTCCCCATTTCTCCAAGGACTTTCCTCCCAACTCGGAGATCTCGACATCCATGGTGCCCACGTTCAGACCTCAGCTGTCTCCCGGCGATTCCAATGGCAGATTCAATTCATGGACAAAAAACCTCAAGAAAACCATCAAGAATTCTTTTGAATTATACGGAAAATTGCTCCTTCCTCGAGTAGATGGTCCGATGAACTGCGATATTCCCAGAACTGGCGCCTCACAGTCATCTGACGGGACGACTCGGCCTGCAGCAAAGCTAGCGCCGGTAGCTCTTTCCGCCATAGAAGACTCCGTCCCGCCTTCTGCCACCGGAGTCCTAGACGGGCAGACCGCCGGAATCCCTTTGTCGGTTCAATTCGGCTCCCTTCCGTCAATTTTACCCACGGCGTCAGATACCATCCAACCACCTAACCTTATCCATTCGCGAGATTTCCCCCCAGCTCCCCTCTATGTGGGTCGACATTTTGGGCCTTTACCCAGGCCCAGTTCAGACTCTTCATTTAACTGTGGACCGTCTAACTCCTCAGCCCACTATCTCTCCATTCCCAACTCCCCAAACTACTTTAACCCAGTCCACACCCAGCCCAAGATTTACTCCACATGCCCAATCTACCCCTCTCGTAGCAACTCTCAACAGTCACCGTCCCGGCAACCCCCGACCCCACTGATTTTGCCCGGAGGCCCCTCCCACGGCACCAGCGCCGACGCTGACCATCCCCAGGCGGACGGAGCCACGACCACACCGTCGGCTGCCACTACAAAGCACGGGCAAGCTTCAAAGCCCGGGCATGCCACCTCGCAGGAACCCGGTCAAGACACCACAGATTTCGGACTCTCGGCCAACTCAGGCAACGCACTTAAGGCAGGATCTCTGGGTCGTGGACTGCAGCAACCGCCGGTCGGCATCCCCCCTTCCGGCTCCGGCGCCGGCGCCGGCGACCACCACCCTCAGCCGGGCATACACCATCCCGGCCATCCCGAGGTGACTCCTAGCACGGACTCTGTGCCCGACCCGTCGACGGCCACCGCGCGGCAAACCATTCACCCTGGTCAGGCCACCGTAAGGCCCGGGCTCCTATACACTTCCGGCAAGGTCCCTTCCACCGCGCGTTCGAACGGGACTTTAGGTCACGGGCCTTCCCCGGCAACCGCCGCAGCACCGGCCATCTCTCCGCCCCACCCGGCGAACCAAGGCCCACGGCCTACAGGAACTCTCTCTTTTCAGATGCGGTCTCGGGCACATCCACCGCCAAGCCGATCCACCAAAGACTGACACTGGAATCCTTTCGAGACAAACAAAGCGGGACCGTCACCCGCTCCGAGGAGGGCAGGTTAAAGGTAAGTTTCCCTGAGCCCACTGTTATTTCCCTAGCTGAGCCGTTGGACAATGCACTTATTTTGAAGTTTTCCTTCACTGTCCCTTCCCTCCGGGATTTATCTGTCGGTTTGATCAAATTGGGTTTAAAGGGTAGAGTGACCCCTAAGTTCCTGAATTATAACCATTATTTACTTTTTTTTGAGTTGAGAGAGGACTACAACTTGATTTGGATTAAGACGCACCTCAATATCTTTGGTTGTGTTGGTCGGGTGTTTAAATACACCCCGGACTTCTCCTTTGTTGAGGAGTCTCCCATAGTCCCGGTGTGGTGTTGCTTTCCGAGCCTTTTACCACATCTTTTCGACCCTTCTGCCCTCTTTTCGATTGCCAGCTGCATTGGCAATCCCATTGATACCGATGCCGCTACGGCGAACTGCTCGAGGTTATCTGTCGCATTGGGTGTGCATAGAGGTTGATCTTAGGGACGAGCTCATCAAGGAGATTGAGCTCGACCAGGCAGGTAAGACCACTATCCAGAAAGTGGTCTACGAGAGAGTTCCACCGTTCTGCTCCCTATGCTGTCATGTAGGACATGGGGCTGCTGATTGCTATACTAAGGGCAACAAGCCCCGACCTGCTCTGCCCCCTCGTCGACGGGTAGTGAGGCAGGGTTCTACTACCGCCCCGATGAGCCCTAAGGAGAAGGGCAAGGCCCCGGACCATAGCCCCGACCCGAAGGGGCGAAAGGGCAAGGGCAAGGTCACCTCTGAGGGCACTCTGCCCAAGGAGGTTAACCTCGATAGGCCCAAGGCCAAAGCTACAGGCCTTTTTCCCCACCTGTCCCTCCAGTCAGCTCCCGTAGCTACCCATTCCCGCTTCTCTGTGCTTGACTCAGAGTCGGAGAAGGACTTACACATTTCCTCCGACCATCAGGGAGCATCGACCAGCTCCCCTTTTGATGATGATGATCTATTAGCAGATGAGACAGAGACCCCCGCCATCCCATTGTGTATCGAGGCCCCCCCTTCCTCATCCGCTCTCATGATCATAGAGCCCTCCCACCACCTTGCCTCTCTCCCTTGCCCACCAGCTCGACCTCTTCTGACCCTCCCTTCCACTTCCCCCTCATCCCCCGCCAGTGGGTCTGGTCCGTCTTCACCACAGGGCCAGGCGCAGAGCTCCGAGGGATTGGAGCACCTCCAGCTCATCCTCTTACCCCAGGAGTTTCCCCCTATACAAGGGGGACCTTTGCAGGAGATCCCGGAGCACAGGAGACCACAAACCAGATCGATGACTGCGCAGCTCTCTGCTAGTCGAGCTCTGACCCTTCCATACATACAGACACAGCCTAACCACGGTCAGCTCCAGCTAGGCGGTACCACTGACGTTTGACATGTCAGTCACATCGCTCACATGGAATGCCCGTGGTCTGGCTAATAGGACCACCCTTGCTCATGTTAGATCTCTCATTCGTGAGCATAACCTTGACTTTGCGGCTTTCTTAGAGCCTATGACTCGTGATCCTTATTTTGACGTATATTCGCGACGCCTTGGTTTTCACGTCGGGATGGGAAACACCTCTAACAAGATTTGGTTCTTCCACTCACGTGACTTTACTTGTCGGGTCCTTCGAGATACTGATCAAGTCTTGCACGTGAAGCTCTCTGCCGCCCATCTTCCGGAGCCGATCTTCCACACTTTGGTTTACGCCAGCTGTGCGAGGGTTGGTCGATATGACCTCTGGGACACCATGCGTGAGATTGCTGAGAGTATGGAGGGATTACCGTGGATGATTAGTGGTGATTTCAACATATTCTTGCATCCCGACGAACGCATTGGTGGTATTTCGGACCGCTCTGCGGAGATCTTAGATTTCTCGCATGCCGTATCGGATTGTGAGCTCATTGATGCTGGTTACGAAGGGGCCCCATTTACGTGGGAGAGGGCCAGAGTCAAGGAGAGGCTCGACCGCGCTCTCTGCTCTGAGGCGTGGACGAGGGTGTTTGCGACTACGGTTGTAACGCACCTTCCTCGATTTGGATCCGACCATGCCCCCCTCCTGATTCATTGTCGGTTCTCTATTTCACCTCGGCGAGCGTCTTTCCGTTTCCAGAACATGTGGGTCCGCCACCACTCTTACTACGATACTGTTAGAGCCTTCTGGCAGCAGGCTACGCACCTATATGGGATGCGCAACCTGGAGGAGAAGCTCAAGAGACTCCACTGTGTTTTGAAGCAGTGGAACTGGACGATTTTTGGTGATATTTCTCAGCGCCTTACTGCAGCTCAGACTGCGTATGCGGAGGCGGAACAGACCTATGACTTGGATTCTTCGCCAGAGAATAGGTCCGAGATGCGCCGCTGCCACGCTGAGTACCAGTTGCGCCTCCTCATGGAGGAAGATTTCTGGAAGCAGAAGGCTGCTGTGCGCTGGGTGGCTGAGGGGGAACGTAATACAAAGTTCTTCCAGGGATTCGTGAGGCAGAAGCGAGTCAAGTCGTATATCCATAGTGTCGAGGATAACGGGTCATCTGTGACCCAGGAGTCCCAGATACGGGAGTCGGCTAGGGCCTACTTCCACTCTCTCTTCTCCTCTGAGCGAGATTTGCTTACGCACCCCGACCCGGCCCTCTTTCCGACCATCCCGCAGTCGGTCGACCTTGTTGATCTCTGTGACCTCCCGAGTAAGGAGGAAGTCAGGGAGGCTGTGTTTGGGATTGATCCCAACAGCGTCTCCGGTCCGGATGGTTTTTCGTCCCTCTTCTTCCAGTCTTGCTGGGAAGTCGTGGGTGCTGACGTAGAGGAAGCTGTGAGGAATTTTTTCTCTGGCCACCAGATGCCAGAGTCCTTCACGGCAACCTCCATCATTTTGATCCCGAAGAGATCGGGACCTAGCACTTGGTCTGACTATAGACCTATCAGCTTATGCAACGTGACTAACAAGATCATTTCTAGAATCCTCAACAGCCGCCTCGCCCCTCTCCTCTCTCACCTTGTCTCTCCGAACCAGAGTGGATTCATCAAGGACCGAGTCATTAGTGATAATATCCTACTGGCTCAGGAGATGATACACGACATCTCTCATGCGAATCGAACACGAACCCCGAACCTCGTGCTGAAGCTAGACATGGCCAAAGCATATGATAAGGTCGAGTGGTCGTTTCTCAGAGAGGTACTGTCTCGGATGGGATTCCCCAACCGTTGGATTAGCTTTGTGGAGGCGTGTGTGGAACACTGCACATTCTCCGTTTTGATTAATGGTAGCCTCACGACCTTTTTCCCTTCTACCCACGGCCTTCGTCAAGGGGACCCCTTATCCCCTTCCCTTTTTGTTTTGGTGGCTGACTATCTCTCTCGCTGTCTTGACGGCTTCATTCGCGATTTTCCGAGGATGACCTACAGCACGCGTGGCTGTGGACCTTCCATTTCCCACCTTTCTTACGCGGATGACATTATCATTTTCACTCGTGCGAATGATAATGGGCTAGTTGCTCTCATGAGTCTTTTGGACCACTACAGTGAGACATCTGGTCAGCTAGTCAATGTTAGTAAAAGAACCTTTATCATGGACCACCACGTTGCAGACCATTGGGCCCACCAGATTCACGAGCGTACTGGATTTTCTCGTGGGGACTTACCCATCACTTACTTTGGGGCCCCCTTGTACAAAGGTCATCTTTCCCATGAGCTTTTTATTGACGTCCGTCAGAGGATGATTGACCGGATTTCTGGTTGGTCCCATAGACACCTATCCTTCGGCGGCCGACTTGCTCTGATCAAGAGCACTCTCTGTGCCCTTCCTCTTCACCTTCTTGCAGTACTTGACCCCCACCAGTCTACGATTCATGAGTTAGATCAGATCTTAGCTCGCTATTT
>CACSLK010023397.1:9969765-9985558 GCA_902706635.1 Striga hermonthica
TAACTGCCGAAACTTTTAACCTCTTGCTAGAGATGAAATATAAGGTTGGATTTTTGGAATGGAATTTTGTATATATTTTTTTTTTCTTTAGAATTTAAGCAAATCTTAAAAAATCCAAAATCTCAGTATGAAAAGTTAAATATATTAACACTTTCGAAGATCATCCAACTATGTTGATCAAACTTCACAAATTAATTTGTTCCATATCAACATCAATAAGTAAGAATATTATAAGTACCGAATAATACAAGTATGGTCTCTATTCTCAACACCTAGGCTAATGTAACCCAGCATATTTGATGGTACAATATTTATTCTACCCTCAAGTGAAAATAAAAGCTACAAACATTTGAACAAGTTGAGACAACGTACAAAAACAAGACCGTAGATATTTAAGTCGGTTTTCAAGCTGTAGAAAGATATGGCATCACTCAAGGCAGAGAGACCGCCGAAAAAAGCTCGGTCCCCAAACAGGAACCTGTGACGCCAAGGGGTGAGCAAAAGCCTCGGGAGCCTAGGAAGAAGTTGAATATCGAAAAATGACCGTGATAAAGATCTCTTATTGTTCGTTTACTCGCAATATTATTAACATGAATTTGTCTGTGTATGAAGGCCACAAGTGGCAAAGGAGGGAAGAAGTTGAGAAGTTTCAGTAGTTTCATGATGTGCAACTTTAACCAAAGCATGAATGGACTTGAAGTTTCAACTTGTTACCAGATCACATTGTTTCATGTGAAGTGAATAATTATCTAAAAAAAATAAAATAAAAATAAGGACCTATAAAAATGCCCTTAAAGGAACACAGTAGGCCATGAAACATACTTACACTGCAGTTTCTAACATAAATAAACAATCTTTCACATCTCTTTCATCTCCAGCCAAGAGTCAGCAGGATGGTAAAAGAATTTCGAAAAAAATGACCGCAACCCTAAAGCCTACTTTCACAATGTCCCAGTCATTTTCTGAAACTACGAATTAACCCCTCCCCTCCGCAATATGTGTGGGCACCTTTCGTTAATTTGCATTACCTCGGGAGGTATCTGTAATTTTACCACTAGAAGGGACTAACAGCACGTGCCAATTTCAACATGAACTCGGGCACCAGACGTCTTCTTGGAGGCGCTGTGGCATCCCTGGCCAGTGCCTCCCGGTCGCCCGCATGAATCATCCCAACTAAATCCTCAAACATCTCATCTTTCCCACCTCTCATTGGGTCCTGATTTTTGCATTTTGTCGTTTTATGTAAAAAATGAATAAACATGAGACCTATATAAACTCAAGTACATTTTGATTATCAGTGGAAACAAATGTATACCTGAAGGAACAGATCTGTGTGTGTCTTTCCTTCATAAAGTATTGACTCGGCTTGAACGCCCAAATTTCGAAGGGTCTCTGCAAAACTTTTACTGCACGTAAAACATCAACTCAGCCCAGTGCAGTATATAATCTGAAATGCAGTTTCATTAACATTGTTGATGAAATAAAAAGAGCAAAAAGTGTGTACGTTTACTATGCATATTGAGATATATTACCATGGAATATGTAAAAAAATTACTTCGACCTTTATCTACCTTCCCGATGAAACCAAGATATGATGTCATTGCAATAACAGAAAAAAAAAGGATAATAGAAGAAGGCTAGTTAGAAAAAACCGACTCTGAGATCTTAAGTACATTTACAAAGAGATCAAAATTCGTTACAACATTAAAAAATGAACACACACATTTAAAAGTTCGATTCTTCATGTCCTAGCGAATGAGATTCAGACCTGGAATCGGAGGGGATGGAATAATCAGCCGTGCCATGGAAAAGCACTATAGGAGGCAACAAGGAAACTGCATTCCTATTGTCCGGATCCTGCACCACAACTTCTGGAGAATATCGCTGGAAAGATTCTTCCCCTTCCATTATACTGTGCGTTTAAGATAAACATACAACATAATCGAGCTAATATATAAGACAGTTAAAAAATAGACAGTAACATGCAAATATACTCAAGGCAGGCAATCAAGATAATGTTCTCACCTTAGGAAAATTGAACGGTATAAGCCTCGGCTGTGAAAGTGATCCACCAGGTTGTAAAAATTGTACCTGTCCATTAAATATTCCAAATTAACCCTTTATATGTATAGCCGATGGAGTGAGACATTCTTTGTGTTGGAGCGAGAATTTATATAAAGCAATAAGAATTTGGAAAAAAAGCTCACCCTCCAGATAAACCGAAATAAGCTTTTATTTGAGAAACACTCCAAGAAGTTTTCAGTCCATTGTCCTCTTTGATTGCCTGCTCTACCAGAGCACAAGCAGAAATATGGGCACCAGCCGACTGTCCCATGAGATATATTCTAAGGAATTATCAAAAATAATGTCTTGTTAGATAGGTAGGTTGCATAGTATTTTCAAAAACAAATTTAGAGAGAGAGAGAGAGAGAGAGAGAGAGAGAGAGAGAGAGAGAGAGAGAGAGAGAGAGAGAGAGAGGTACCTGTTTGGATCCCCTCCAAATTCAGCAATATTATTGCATACAAATGAAATACCCTGAGAAGCATCTTTCACCATATCGCTAATAGTTCCCTGAGGGAAGTTCCTGGAAAAGTCTACCATCAGCTCAAGTTTATTCTTCTTGTTGGCTGTTATGTTGTAAATTTTATTGCTGTTCTATATTCAATTCAGAAAAAAACAGAGGGGCTGATTCTTTTGGTAAAGCCAGACGACTCTAATTTTAACGAGTAATTCATTTTCAGTTAGGTATCCTCTAACTGAAATAGGATCATAACAAATTTATTTTACCTGTAATCTATGCAAGCCACTATGATGTCTCTTTCTGCTAACTGTTGTCCTAAAAGAGTACCCCATGCTTTGTAACTGTATCAGCGGATACGATTGTTTGGATCAGTAAAGAAAAGCTTATAAAATTATAGCTTCAACAAAAGCTCCCGGAATGGTAAAACAAAATGCCTTCAATCAGCCGAACCCAATTTATAACTAGTTGTTTTCCTACATAATGAACTTAGGAAGCTCTAATAATTGAAGCAACTATAACTTTATAACTAGTTTGTCCAAGGAAAAAAAAAAAATGCATACCCGATGATCCAGGCTCCACCTGTTACAAATGCAACAACTGGTTTTGGTCCCTTACTGTTTTTCGGTAGATACAGATCAAGTCTGTACAAAAATATCCTAACCACGTTAACTATAAAGAGGACTATGAATTCATTTAACAACATATGATTGCAGTTGGATTTAGATAGCAACATTGCAAACGTAAATCCCACCTATTTCTGGGCTGGTCTCCATATATTATACCTCGACGTATTTGACTGGAGAAGAAGTACTGGTATCCAACTGCAGCAGAAATACAAATTATATGTGTTACAGAACCTTCATGTCTTAGTTTCTCAAAAGGCAACAGATTAAGACTACAATTTTAAAATTATGAGCAAGAGGCAGAACATAGTATAAAAATCAATTTAAATGGTGAACACAAAATGTACAATATTATCTATTATAATTTATACATATGCACACAAACCTTGAACAAAACCAGGAAAAAGAAGGAAAGCATAACAGCCGAGAGCAAGAAATCTGATGATCCATCTGTAGCCTACCCTGAAAAAGCTTAAAGCTTAGAAAAAGCATTCAAGTTAAGTTTACGGTTGTGCACCAAAAGGCAGAAGCAGCTCACGTGTGTCATCACTTTAAAAAATCCGCATTCAAAATCGGAAAATTATTTAATTTCAGGAGGAAAAGGATGGAACACGTTTAAGACCGGGAGAAAGTTATCAAGTGACAATATTTTACTCTAAGGCTGGTTAGCGGGCTTCAAATAGAATGCTTTTCAAAGCTGAAAACTCAAACAAAACCTTAGTCGAGTTCTTGATCCGGGTTCAGCTGTTATCTTCCTATTTTCTGTCTCCCTAATTTGAAGAACAATTAACTTTTACAACAATTTAGGCTGCTGCTTCTTATGAATACTGGAAAGAAAGAATTAGTAACTAGAAAGGATGTTTATTCGATGAACGAGACACTCATCACATCATTCAAAAGGCAGATCCCATCAAAGCCTTTGGAACTTAAAGATGAAAGTAAGCTGTTAAGTTGAATGTTTAGCAGGTTAAATTGGAGTTGATGGATAAAATAAAGCGTAT
Organism: Striga hermonthica; assembly: GCA_902706635.1. NCBI lineage: Eukaryota > Viridiplantae > Streptophyta > Magnoliopsida > Lamiales > Orobanchaceae > Striga > Striga hermonthica. The sequence goes on from CACSLK010023397.1 coordinate 9,973,912, forward strand.
CAAGAAAAACCAGAAAAGCAAATCAGCCAATAGCTAGCGGCAACGTATCTTGTCTTGTGCCATAAGAAGTCAAGGAACCAGTTGAATAAAGGTTTGGTTGTGAAGAAAGAGAAAAGAACCTGGCTACCAGAAGTCTAAACTATGATCTTCATGTGTTTCTTCACTTTTGCAAGAACTACAACACTTTGTCGGATAAATTCATACAGAGTTTCAAACATAACTTACAAACCACACTCAAATTGTGTGTGAAAAACAGAAAGACACCATCAGACAAAGATGGCGTACTAAAATAATTTTACTAACAGAGAAAATAAAGTTTTCTGGATGCTTTTCATTAATATAACTTGTCATCACATCACATTAAACGGCTATACTACTCAATGTAGCACCTGACAAATCAACCTCGTCCATTGAAAGGAAAAGAAAAAACACTTTGGAAATATATTTTTCACAACCATAACATATTATCAACCTGCAACGTCACGCATCAGAGTTTCAAGAAGTAATATGGCACCTCAAAATCAATCAAAATCACGAAGATTCCAACAACAACAAAAGAATAATCAGGAAACACCAAGCCCACCATCCTTAATTCTTCAGATCACAACTTCTCCACGATAACAGAAATGAATGGATTAAAAAGAACTCTTACCCCAAATACCGCAACAGCTTAAAGCTAAGCCGAGTGACCAAGAAAGTGTCCGAGGCGGCTCTCCCCACATCCTGCCGGAAAGACGGCCGGCGGCCCGCGGTGATCGGGACGACGGAGATATCCAGAATGGAGTTGTCGCTGGCAACGCGCCGCCGCCTCTTCTGCTGGGCCGAACTCGATTTGGCGGAGGTGGCCTCCGTGTAACTCGAGGTCCTCGCGATAAAGGGCCTCGTCTCGCTCTCCTCGAAGGACGACGCCACCAGCATCCTCGCCGCCGCCGCCGCCGCCGCCGCAGCCCCCAAATCGTCCCCAGACCTGATCATAATCGTGGGCGAGGCTGATCCGGATTTGATGTTCGGGGAAGACGATGAAGATGAGGAGGGTGATGGGTTGTGGGGATTGGACACAGGAAGCAGATGTGATTGCATATTTGGTGTCCCCATTTATACATATGAGAAGGATTTGAGCTGGGCGATAATGGCGGAGGGAGAGAAAGAGAGAGATGCAAATCAATAGAAAATGGTTTAAAATTTTGGAACAATTTGGAATTTGCAGAGCAGTTCGAAATTTGGGGCTGGTGATTGGTTGGACGGGGTGGGTAGGGTGGCCCACAGTCTTGTGTGTGCCACGTGTTGTCATGTGATAAGCTGGCTTGGGGCATACTGTGGAACAGTAACACTGCATGGTATGCCTACAATGTATATAAGAAAGAAAAATTAAAGAAAGAGCTCTCACTAAGTGCTTTACCCTATTACTCGATGCAAACTGCTTTGTTGCCTGCAGCCATCTCAGATGGGCTCGATCGTCGGTGTCGAGCGTTCGTATGGGGCGGGTCGTCTGAGAAACGAAAAGTTCATTTGGTCGCGTGGAAAGAGGTATGCAAAACTAAAGACGAGGGTGGCCTGGGCCTGAAAAACATGCGCATGATGAATTACGCGCTCCTCATGAAATTGGGCTGGGGGCTTTTGACGAGAAGCAATTCACTGTGGGTGAGACTCATGAAAGCTAAATACGGCCTCTCTTTCACAAGGGGGTTAGACATGATTCAAGCCCGACATGGCTCGCCTTTACTTCAAGCGTTGTGTAAGGTATGGCCCTTGTTGGTTAAGGAAGTTCGTTGGTCTCTGGGCAACGGTGAGACGGTAAGATTTTGGCTCGACTCTTGGGTTGGCACGATTGGCCCACTTATAAATCACGTATTTCAGCGGCCGCCGGAGCAAACTATTAATTTGACCGTCGTGGACTATGTAGACGAGAGGGGCGCATGGAATTGGGATGCGTTTCATGGTGTGCTTCCTTCGACCATCATTATGCGAATTGCCGGAATAGCACCGCCACGGGCCAATGCCGGCGCTGACCGCCTGCTGTGGTTCTCCTCCTCCAATGGGCAGTTTTCCACCCGCACGGCCTACGTGTCATTAACAAGACCGGCGAGAGATCGGGACCGACCCCTGTGGAATATTGTATGGAAAGCTCCGGTTCCGCAACGAATCCGTACGTTCCTTTGGCTAGTCTCTAAGGGTCGCCTTTTAACTAATGCGGAGCAGGTCCGGCGGCATATTGCGTTGACGCCGGACTGTGATGTATGCGGGGTCGCCGAGACCACTCTGCACGTATTGAGGGACTGCCCGGTGGCTCGGAGCACATGGCATCGTCTTATTTCGCCGGAGAGAGCTGAAACATTCTTTACGCAGCCATTGAAAGAGTGGTTGTGGTCGAACCTTGAATGGTCGTCCATGGGCCATCAGGAACAGTGGCCTAGTATTTTCTCCTTCGCCTGTTGGAGTGCATGGAAATGGCGAAACGCCCGGATTTTCCAGAACCTGTCCTTGAGTTGTACAGCAAGACACCTCCATATCGTTCGGTTATCGGAGAATTATAATAAAGCCATAGCAGCCTATGCGAAGGTCGGGGCCGCGACCTATTCGATTCGAATGGTGTATTGGAAATTTCCGAATCCGGGGTGGGTTAAGATGAACTCAGACGGAGCCGCCAGTCATAGATCGGGCCTGTGTAGTGCGGGAGGTTTAATTCGAGATGAGATGGGCCGATGGTTACATGGGTTCTTTATGAACATTGGCGTTAGTACCATTACCGGGGCCGAATTGTGGGGCCTGCTTCAGGGTCTTCAGTTGGCGTGGGATCAGGGCTTTCGACGAGTGGTTGCTGAAGTGGATAGCCAATGCGTGACGAGAATGATCTTAGGCCCGGAAGATAATTTTGGCACGCATGATTCTTTAGTTCGAGCTATTCGGGACTTGATGAGCAGAGATTGGAATCTACGTATCGAGCATGTGCATAGGGAGGCTAACTATGCGGCGGATCACATGGCGGAGTTAGCGAGTTCAGTCCCGTTGGGTTTACACAGGTTGTCATCACCCCCCCAAGGGTTAGGAGCTTGGCTGGATCACGACATTCAGGGCGTAGCCTATCCTAGAAGAGTTCTAGTAGACTAGGCCTTTGGCCTCCTTTTATGTACCAAAAAAAAAAAGATAAGAACCTCTCACTTGGTGCCTTGCAATCTCAAGCTTTTCCATGTTTTATTTGCGACACGGTTGGTATAATGGAATGAAATTTGATAGGAACGAAATGAGTTGAAGAATGAAATAAATATGAGAAAGAAGTGAAACCAGTTTTTCCATTGATGTGTTTGGTATAATAAGACCTGAATAGAATGATAATATCATTCTATATTATCATTTATCACTATTTTATATAAAAAATAATATTTATGATAATAATAAAATTATTTTTTTACAAAAATATACTATATTTTGATAAATATATTTTTGTATTTTTACACTCATATATATTATATAATAAATTAGTGAATTATGTATTCATATACATGTTAGCTAATACAAATATAACATTACATAAACCCCTATAAGCATATGTAGTCGAATATACTTTTTTATATTATAATTCAAGTTATGAGTAAACCCCTATAAGCATATGTAGTCGGATTCAACCAATTTGGTGAATTAATCAAGTTCTCAGGCTGAATCAAGTTCTCTATTTTGTTTTCACTTTTTGATTATTTTTTTCTGTTAATTAAGGTTGCAATTTGCTGAAATAAAACTATGATTTGTTGAAACTAGGCATGTAATTTGCTGAAATTGTATTTTTTTTGTCATTTTTCTATTTTATTGGATAACCGATAACTGAACTGATCCAACCGATAAATTTTCGGTTAAAAATCAAACCGAATTATAACTTTCGGTTTGGTTTTCGGTTTGAAGATTGGGTACAAGAAATTTCGGTCGGTTCGATTTGGTTTTGACCGATTGAACAACACGATGATGTGTTTATCTCCTCCACAGCTCTTCAATTTTCACAGAGTGTTGAGAACTTTCTTTTGTATGATCTCCGAGAGAGAGAAACATATATATTAGTATTTATCAGAGACCTGTAACTCTAATTCTACCAACATCCCTTATGTTATAACATACCTTATGGCATAAGTCAAACATCACAAATTGAGTATATAATTAATATTAGAATATTAATAAGTCATTAAATACACGATTCAACTAAGTATATGTTCCACATCAATACAAGAATATAAAAAATAATAATACACAATCCTCCATATCATCATTTTATTCAACCCTGTGACAAGATATTGTCAAAAATAAAAGCTAACAATAGAGAAAGACACACTCAATAACACTCAAATTTTCTTATTCAACATTTCTCTCAATAACGCTTATAAAATAAAATAATATACTAAGCTCAAACAAGTTCTTTGGAACTTTGTCCAAAAACTCTATTTTCTCCCTCTTTGAAATCTTTAGAGAATACTGAAATTGGAAATGAGTTTTGGGATTGATCAAGCCTTCTACTTGTCTTCATAATATTCCACAAAGAAGAAAAGTCTATATAGATGATCACTTGCCATCTGTGGTTACAAATGTAAGAGAGGTTTCTTAATGTTCATGTTGAGTAGTTTAGAGCAAGAATAATTATTAACCGAGTAATTCGAACCTCGGGTCGTCTCCCAAGGAAAGCGATTTTGAGCTTCGCTGACTACGTAGTTGCCCAAGTGTTGTAAATATTTTCCAGAGCAGAATCAAAAGATTCGACACCGGGTCGTGTCTCTCGAGGAAGGTCAGCCGGAATACTAAGCACGTTTGTTCAATCACTCAAAAAGGGAAAATAAAGAAAGCAAATACCTAAACATACTAATTCAGATGATTGGATGGTTTAAATTATCAACTACTGCAATTAATTGAATAAAGCAATAAAAGTAGCAAGACAACGAAGAATAATAAGGATTTGAGAAGCTAGGGAGTCGGGGATATCCGTTTCGGTTCGAAATGTAATTAGTGGGCATGTGATTATTCAGTTAAGTGATTTGAATAACAAACACGTTCTAGAACTCATTCTCAATAACTCTTCGGAACAAGAGAACAAACTAGAACGGCAATTACCAAGTCATTTAACTCCTAGGCAATACAGTTACGAACAAGCCTAGCTTATGCAAACCTTTTTCGACCGACTCCTCCCCTTTCGGTTCTACAAGTCGATAAAAATAAGACTAGAAGATGATTAACCGACTAATCAAATAGATTTACCAATATCAAACACGAATTAATCGAACTCAATTGAATTAATTGGAAGTTGAAGTGTCACTCTTCAACAATTCTCAAAACTCTAGTTTGATTATTGAAAAACCCTAATAAAGAACAATTTGCATAACACGAACAATCATCGGAACCCACAATCGCAATCGAAATCAAAACATTAATCCCTATCCCTATCATACGGATTTAGCTACTCATGATTGATTCAACATCAAAATAATCATCAACCCAAGCAAACATCATCATATCAAAATAAGAAAAGGAGTGCTTACGATTAATATAAATCCAATGTCGAGAAAGTAAAGAGAAATCCAAATCCAAAAGCTAGAAAAGGTGTTTTTACTCTCCAAGATCCAATCCAAGCAAAACCAAGTGAAAGATATGTTTTTGGAGTGAAAAAGTATGAAAAAGGATGTTCAAAGATGTCTAAAATCTGCCCTAGCCTCGACCTTTAAGTCCTCCAATTCGAAATTCCGAGAAAAACGAAACAGTTAAAAAAAACAGACCTTAGCGGAGCTAACCCTTCTTAGCGCCGCTAAGCCACCTTAGCTGCTCCCCTCTGACCCCGCTAAGCTTCCAAAACGCCGCTAAGGTCCTGGCAGCTTTGCACGACTTCACGGTTTGGGCTCGTTCGGGCTCGTCTAGTATCGGAATTCAATTCTGCTTTTTCCTATGCGTCGCTAATGAGACCCTCTCTCTAATGGTGTCAGCTTCCCCAAAAGATTCTCGAAAACCTATTCTTCCGAGGTCTCCAAACTACACACCAAAAACGAAAAGAGAACAGAAAAAGACCGAAAAACAAACAGAAAAATAACGCAACACATAAATGAACGCAAAACACATAATAAATGACAAAAAGATCCTAAAACCACCTAAACGACTCAATACGGGGGAAAAAGAACGGTAAAATAATGACTAAAAATGACACAAAAATGGAACAAACACCAAGATCACAAAACGAGCAAACAAAGGCCTAAACATTCTAATCAATAAGTTTGAGGGATTTTAAGCTAATTTAACTAAGGCAATAAACAAACAATTGGCTAAACATGCACATATAATTAAAGGCCCTAGCTTACTAAATCGGAGTGCCAAAAATCAAATAAAAGGACGAAAGCAAGAGAACAAACCACAACTAATGCACCTAGGAGCTAAAGTCGAAAGTTTTATTACGAAATTACCGAGCTCTATGCAAAAGTCCCGACTTTTGTTGTAAGATTCGAACATTAAACTACCCAAGCACAATAGACGATCTCACAAAAGATAAGAAAGCAAAATAAACTAAAACGAGCAAAACACGCCATAAATCGAAAGAACTCTAAGTTACTTCTACAACCTAGTAAGTAAAGTAGTGTAAAAATCGAGATAGCAAGCCTTAAGACTAAGTACTTACGTCTCTAATGCATGCTCGAGTGAAGACGACGAATAAAAATTAAAATTTGCATAATCAACGAGTCGTCGGAAAATTGACAGGAAAACATTAGTTTAAGCATCCAAAACATAAGCTACAGAAAAAAAAAAGAAAAAAAAAAGAAAATAAAAGACAATATCCAAATGAGGAAAAATAGAAAATGAATGCTAGGTACTCCCAAAGGGACTAAATGTATTTATAGTATTCTCCAAAACACACACTAGAAAAATGCAAATTTAATGAATAGAACTCGCATCGTTGCGAAATATGAGTTCTGGTCGCGACTCTTGGCCTGGCACGGGTACACTCACAACTTGGCCCGGCACGCGCTACGTCGCGGAAGTTTATCGGGGTCGCGAAATTGGCCTGGCGCACGCAGCGTCACGAGCTTGCATATCGGTCGTGGAATCAGCGCTCACGACAACACTTGCAGGGTTGAGAAGCAGGGCTCGAGTCGCGAGTTTGTGGATGGCTTCGGGCTGCACTCGCAAGGTCGCGGACGTGCCTTGGNGTCACGAGATCGGCACCCACGGCAGTGCGCTTGCAGGGTCGCGGGATTGCCTCGGGGTTGCTAATCTTCGTGATCCTTGCAACCTTTCACAAGGTCGCGAGTTAGCGTCCGGGTCGCGAACGGACTAGTGCTGAAAATACCACTCGATAAAGACGATACTCCCAGCCGATCTCCTTCCATATTAAACCTACAAAACACTGGAAAAGCAAAGAAAAGCAGCGAAAGATGAAAAACGACACTAAACACACGAAATGATAAAAACGAGCAAAATAGACCGACACGACACAGATAAGAGCAAAAAATGACTCGACACACCACCAAAATCACATGGAAAATAGACACAAAAACTCAACAGACAGTTCACAAGATCATCTTCTTTAATGGAGAACCATTAAACTCAAGATAAAACCTATGTTTAATCAATCCCAATTAAAATCAATAAAAGTTTCAACCTTTGTAAAACTCACCAGATGACATGCAATATAATGAAACTTATTTCACATTCAAGTAGTGTAACTCAAGTTACATTCATTGATATAAAGTAATAAGTTTCATCTTACACCCTTGAATATAACTTATAACCCATCTTGTTTTATTTTAACCAAAAAAATAACAGCTATTTATTATTTAAGTAGGACTTTATTATCTTATATTATTATAATTAATACATAATGAGGTTAATTTTATCTCATATACAATGTAGTTCATGACACCTCAAACAGAATAAAATCCACTCAAACATGCTCTTATTTTGGGGATACTCATAACATCACAAGGACATAAAGATGCCAAGATAATGGCATGTGCTTTAGCAGAATTTCATGTTGGCCATTACTTAATTTGTTGTACTATCATGACTCCCCAAAAGAAATTAACAAAAGAAAAAAAAAAAAACAAAAGGAATATTTATAGGACTATATATAAGAACTTTGATGAGTACTTGACACAAGTATATGCTCTGATTGTATCCTAAATCCTTGTGCTTAAGTATGCATGCTATAAAGATGCTCCTAATCCAATTTTCAAGATTATATAGCTTGTATCTACCATTAAAGTGGGATATTCTCAATTGATATTCACAATATTATTGACATTATTGATATTAATTGTTAACACTACAAATAGGTGCATACCTCAATCGGTCAATCCAGAATCATATGCTGTCAGAAATTATTGTGCATTTTTTGAAGCTTAACTTTTACACAATTTGCATTATCATTAATGTATGTGAATAGCTTATAGGCATGGGAGCATAATTCAAAGTAAATTCCTTTACCACCTTTTGCACTGTTTTGCATTGTCATTACATAAGAATAGACGATATTAGGTCGATTTTCAGTAACATGGATAGCATCGGCATAGTTCATTAAATATTCCAATTATATATTCGTTCCTTTCCTGTTGATCAGAAAGAAATATGAATTGTTGTTGTTGTTGTTTGATCAAACAATCTCCTAAGAAAAAAAAAAAATAGAAAAAATGATGGTTAAATTGTTGTTTTAAGCAAACTCTTGCAACATACTCCTCGTGGAGACCCTACCCAAAAGCAACACTATCTCCGCGGGAAACGCCTTCTCGCGACACGGATTCCCACTTATCCGCGAAACATACAACTTTCTCCCAGGACAAAATTGACGATTGGCACGGATTGATTAATTAACCACCGCACGCAAATTTTTTTAGTATTTTTTTTTTTTGGTTGAAACGATAGATATTATTATAACCCAAAAGTGCACAAATGTGCGAATACAAGCAGCCAACGGCTGAAAAGTGGGAGGACATGTCAGAAGACCGCCTAAAATGCCAACTAGCAACGCTAGAATAAAAAAAACCAACTAAACTAAACGACAACACAAGCAACTAAAAACAACTAGAAAAGACCCCAACAGGGTAATACCCGAGTGTCGGACCCCAACAGGATAATAAATTTGACACCCGGGCTCACTGAGGCCAACGGCCCAGACCAAAAACACAACACAACACAACAAAAAACAAACAACAAAATACAAAACTACCAACAACAAAGAAACTACACAAGAAAACGAGCCCTTCCAAAGCAGCGACACCTAACCGAACCAGCGGAACCAAGACGACCATGGATCCCTCATCCAGAAGCATCGACCCCGAACACAACAAGAAAAACTGCATTTGGCGACGCTAATTAATGACGCTTATTGGCGAGTTGTGTTGCTAAATTTGATGTCAGAAAAAAAATAAGCATCAGTAAACAAAAAAATAAGCGTCGCCAAATGCAGTTTTTCTTGTAGTGGAAACTGCCAAAACCACTCGGTTGTCTAACGGTGTTGAAACCCCAGCCCCGGAACCACAACAGGCCGACCCGTACCATGACCACAACACCGAATTGCCCCAAAACAGACAATATAGTGCGGTGACCCCAGCCCCGATCCCAACAACGCTTGGACACTGCTCAAAGCCACAAAACCGCCGCTGTATCACCTCGCCCAACACCACTGGAAGAAGAATCTAAGCGTCGGCCCCCTTCGACCCACAGAACGAGCACATGGAGCTGAAAAGCTTGAGCAGTGGCTCTGCCCCAATCGCCCAGTGAAGCAAGGTCGCCAAGCAATCGAACCGTGTCCCGCCCCCGAAACCGCACAACGGCTCCACCACCTCACGACATAGGGACCACCTACCTGGATTCGCGAACCGGCGCCGGAAAGACGAAGACCGTCCGCTACAGGTGAGACCCAAATCGATCGAAATTGAAAGGTGGAGCGGAAAATAAGGGGCGGGATTTAGGCGGCTAAGGCCAGCGACCGCCGACGAAGCTTGATGGCCGCTGAGGAAGGCGAACGACGTCAAATTTGAAGGGAGGCGCGAGTTTTTTCCTTCTGAGAGGTTTTTTTCAGAGAGAGCTTTATTTAACTTAATAAATTTTTTTAGTAATCAATTTTTCCAAATGAGCCAAGTCAAGTTGAGTAATGACTTTTAATTGTCTGTGCTCGCTACAACTAAAAATTAATGCGCCCAAGTTGAATCTAGCTTTTATTGAGTTTAAAATGTGGGATGAATATAATTGTCTTGTGTGACAAGTGATATGTAAATGTGAAGGAGGGAAGAAGTTAGAAGAATAGAATATGCAGAACAAGTTAATGCAATTTTTGATGTGGTACGTAAAAGGCCTTCGACCGGCTAGAAACGGCTAGATCTTGATCTCCTCCGTCGGTTGAACGACATTGGACCTGCAAAAATCTCACATCGGAGGAGTTCTCTGGTGAAGAGCCTCTGAAGCCTAAGTTAACATTTGTAGAAGATGAAGTGCAGTATGAAATGTATGTAGAGAGTGCACTGTAATTCAGGGTATCCCTCACTCCCTTTATATAGAGAGATGATACTTTGTTGCCCAAGTCTGCCCATGTGGACTGCCCAAACTGCCTGTTTGTACTGTCCCAACTGCCCAGTTTTGTTAGGCCACATGGTCCTATACACGTGGGAGTTCAATCTCAAGAATATTTCTTCTTATCGTTAGTCTTTTTCATTAACGATTTAACCATACGCCTGACCCTGACTACCCCAAGGTGAAGTACCATCGATGTCGAGCCCTGTTGTTACGCCTTTTTGGTCGATTCATCAACCAGATGCACCTTCAAGTCGAACTTCCACCAAGCCTTCCGAGGGTCCTCATTCGACCTGTTGTTATCCTTTGTGTTATCGACGTCCTCTTCAACAAGTGGAGTCTTCATTCTTTGTTCGACATGATGGATAACCCAGTTCGGCTTGGTTGCTCCTCCAGTCTAGTCGACCAAGTGTGGTTATCCTATATTATGATGCGTCTGAATGATACTTTTGATCATGTTAAGAATCATATGTTGTTTATTGTTTATTCTATTTTTGTTGATATTTTCTTTGTTTGTTTGCTAGTTATTTCTCCCGTTTGTTTTCTTGTCGTTAGAGGTGTGCAAGTTTGGAGCTTTGACTAGATGTTAGGAGTTCGACCAGTCCGAGGAGAAGTTGGTTGTCCTGGTTGTGCAAGTACATTTCCCGATTCGAAACTTCCGAGAATCACCTTCAACCTCTATTGGCCCAAACATGCGAAAACTAGCTGTCCACATCGGGCACCCGAGAAGCACACGTCAAGACCACCAGACACCAACCCCATCGCCTAGGCCTCACGCACTCGTGCTCCCCTTGCCCAGGCCTCATGCCACGATATTGTGCGAGCATCGCTCAGGTCTCACGCTCTACCATCGCTCACGCCTCAGTGAAGCAGTCGGGTACACTACCTCGTGGCGTGCCCAACAACATACCCACTGCCCCCTTCATCAACCTAGGACGTTTCGCGCCCGCGGCACCAACGTTACAAAGTATATCTGGTTGGTTTTTCACCTCTTTGAATTGATACTTATTGGGACTCGGCCCAACGCTCAAATTCATTTGTGACTTTTATGTTCATTTTCTCACATTTTAAACACATTTTTCTCTTGATTTTGGATCTTGGAGAGTGACACTCGAAGAGGGACTTGTTA
>CACSLK010023397.1:9993568-10014562 GCA_902706635.1 Striga hermonthica
TTTTTTTTTTTAAGGTTGGAGAATGAGCATTTAAATAATACAGGCAAATATAGAGCTGTGAAGATAGTGCCACTTCCCTTTCATGAGGTGGATGACCAAGATTGATCATCAATCAATTTGTCAAAGTTGCTAAAAGAGAAGATTTATTGTAGAAAAAAAAAAAAAAAAAAAAGAAGTTTATTGTAGCAAATGATGATGTAAAGTTGTTTCTTTATTATTCCCCACTTTTTTAGCACTTAAAAGGTTCCGTCAATATTTGTTATCGTAGATTATGTACAGAACATAATCTACATGTGTATCCAATAATGAAAAACACTGACTACCTTAGTATTTTCTTTTTGTTGCAGGTTCATTTATGTTGCATATAAATTTGTGAACCATGTTAATGAAGTTAAGTAATTTTACGTTTATTTGACACAAAAATGTCACCATATCATATGTTGCAGACATTTTTTTTTTTTTTAAATTCTATTTCCCAATTTTATATGAATACTTTGTGCCTGTGGTCATTTGCTTCTACAATAAAAGTCTAGCCTAACTAGCAGCACTATTTTTTTTTTAAATTTCAATAGATATGCATAGTCAGCAAAGTTTTAAAATGCAGATATTTTCCTAATGATAGCATCTTCTCTGTTAACAAGAAACAAAATAGCTCTTGGCTCTAGAATAGTTGGCTATCTGTGAGAGCTGACATCCAAGATGGCTTTCAATACAAGGTGCAGGATGGAGCATTAATCAAAATTTGGCAGTACCCTTGGGTACCATCTATTCCTAAACTCCAACCTCTGCAATGTGATGATTATCATAAGAATTTTTTGTGGGTCCAAGATTTGTTGGATGGTACAGGAAGAAACTGGAACCAAGAGCTCATTCACCAACTTTTCACCGAGAAGGATGCTTCAGCCATTCTCAAAATCAAAGATCTTGACCCCACAAAACCAGATAGATTGATCTGGACTCATGGTGCTACAGGTAAGTTCACAGTCTCCTCCACCTACCAAGCCCTGCTCAAATCCAAATGGAATGCTATGGACATAGCTGAATGCAGTCATCAACACAAGCTCTACACTGCAACTAGAAAGAGATGTTGGAAGCTCAAGATAAAGACTAAGCTGAAATATTTTCTCTGGAAGAATATGAACAATACCTTACCAGTTGCATGTAATCTACTCAAAAGAGGAATGACCATTGACAGTACCTGCATGTGCTGTGGAGAAGGCCCGGAAACAATTGAGCACCTCTACTTCTCATGTCCAAGAGCTCAACATGTGTGGAAAATGGCTCCTTTGTCCTGGGATGGCCTTCAACTAGAAACAGACAATTTCAGCACATGGTGGTCTCACATATGCTCAATCAACAACAGCCCCACGTCTGAGGCTAGAATCCAATTGTCCACCTATATTCTTTGGTGGCTTTGGAAAGCCCGGCATCTGTGGGTATTCAAAAAAACATGGAGACCCCCTAAAGCAATCATCGATGCTGCCACTTCTGAGTGGATGGAATTCAGCAAAATTTCAACCTCTTAGCCTTTATTTCTGGTTCTTTAGCTTTCTGGTTGTGATCCTTCTTAGATAGTTGATCTTCTTTTGCTTCTTTGTCTGTTGGCTTTAGTTGATTTTGCTGAGGTACTACTAGGCCCATGTGTGGTGCAGTGGTAGTATTTCCCTTTTTGTTGTGCTTGCAGAAGTTCTTCTTGCCAAGCCCAGAAATTGGAGTTCAACCATTTGGATCCTATGCCTTTGTCATTGCCATTTGGTTGGGTCCAAATTCTGTTTTGATGTTTTTATTTTGTTCTAGAGCATCCTGTGATGCATCCCCCAGTCTTGCGTTGTGTAAGCCTATCGGGCTAGTTAGCCCTCGACATTGTATTATATTGTTTTGAGATATAAATTCTATCGTTTCGAAAAAAAAATAGATATGCATAGTTTAATATCAAAACTTTATTTTTAAAAATAATAAAAATTAAAATATGATATTTCATAATATAATCCCCTTATATATGATTCCCGAATGCGCTGAGCCTACGTGGCTGCTTCTGGTGCTTCGGAATCCTACTTGGCAAATAATCATGCTTCGTAATTAGGTTTGGACAAATAATATTGATATATTAATAATTACCCCTTATATATAATTCCCGAATAATTCCCGAATGCGCTGAACCTACGTGGCTGCTTCTGGTGCTTCGGAATCCTACCTGGCAAATAATCATGCTTTGTAATTAGGTTTGGACAAATAATATTGATGATATATTAATAATTAATAATCTAGGTTAGGACATTCCATAAATAATATTTAGTTAACTTAGGTATTTTAATATCACTTGTACTAATATAACCCTTTAATTCTTTGTAATTTTACATAGTGAGGCACTAAGTGACTAATATATCCATGACTTTTGATTTGTTTCCTTCAATTAGCTATTGAATTTTAAATGTATTTTAAAAGTTGATAACATTTGTATTTCTTATCGGTTTTACATATATAATATATCAAATTAATCACCTCTTGATGATGTTCGATTTGACATCCAGATTGTATATATTAAATAAATAAATTATATTTATCTTTATAATAAAAAAATAATAATAATATTTATTAAAATTCATTAGAAAAATAAAATTATTTCTCAATTGATATATATATTTATAATGTAGATATATTTTGTAAGTTTTAAAAACTTATTATAATATAATACAGGTAAGTAGGGGTGAGCATGGTGCGGTTCGAAAAAAACCGAACCGCACCGCAAAAAAACCGAAAACCGATTTTCTGAAATTTCTTAACCGCACCGCACCACAAGAGAAAAAAACACCGAACCAAACCGAACCGAATAGTTCGGTTCGGTGCGGTGCGGTTTTCCGGTTAACCGCAAATAAAAAAAAATAAATTACTACAAATAAAAAAAATACAAACAACATCTCATTATGATTATGCCATTACAAAATCAAAATTAAACAACCACAATAAGTCTAACACTCAAAGTTTTCTTTTTTATGTTTTAAAAGTGCAACATGTATACAATAGATATGTAGAGTGGTAAAATTAAAATGACACTTTTTTAATATGCGGTGCGGTTCGGTTAAAACCGCACCTTTCGGACGGAGAACCGAACCGCACCGAAACATCTGCGGTTTTCCAAAATCCAAACTGCACCGTTAACCGAGCCCATAAAAAACCGCACCGAACCGCACCGAATCGCTCGCTTCGGTTTGGTTTTTCAGTTTCGGCTCGGTTTTGCTCACCCCTACAGGTAAGTCACCCAAAAAAAAGTTTCATACTTAATATATAATAGTATATATATTTTTATAAAAGGTTTTAAATTTTCAACTATTTTTCTCATTAATTTTAGATTTTAAATAAAAAATTAACAAGCACCCGTATAATACACGGACGTTGTACTAGTTATGCACTATAGCTAAAAATTAACAGTGACGAATTAACTCGTCTAACCGCTAACTTCCCTTACAACAACATTTGTGCATTTAAGATGATCCGATAACTAAAAGATAAATTGTAGTGATTAGATGATTGGAGATTTTAAATTAACATCTATATATATACTCTAGGGTCTCGTTACGAAACCATTTTATCGGGATTTGAACCGTTAGATCAATTATCACTGACAATTACATGATAATCTAACGGTTACAAACTCCAACGGAGTGGTTCCGAGACGTAGCATTTAACCATATAATCCACCAAAATCAGAAAAAAAAAAAAGAGATAAAAATAAAAACGCCCGTGTCGAACAAACGAGGACAACTTTGCCCTAATTACATCTCTCCACCAAACCAGCTGACACCAATTCCTGAAATCGTCTTCATAATTCATCCGATACCGGCGCAATTTGAGCTCAAATTGAAGTGCACGGGCGGGTATTGCAAGGATTGCTTGGCAAAATTGACGGATTCGAAGCGATATATCGAAGACTTGGTCGTTTTTCGGGTATATTTACAGATTTTAGTGTTTTCTTATTTGTATGTACTGTCCATGTATGAGATCTATAGCGTGTTGGCGTGAAAATATTGAGAAGAAAATGATTCTGTGTAAAAGACTCTGAATATGTACGGTTTGCTGTATGAATCTTCTATTTGAAGAACATGTTAAGGTTTTCGAATCTTTGTGAATAGGGTTTATCAAGGTAACAAATTTATGGCGCGGGAGTGATTAGGAATTGTAAAGGGATGCGTAGAAGGGACTGCTGATGGAGTTCAGTTTTATCTTTCTTCTGGGGTTTAACCCAAAGAAAAAAAAAATCAAATCTTTGTGAATGTTTGGGGTTTTATTTTATTTGTATTATGTGTTGTGTATATTCTAGGATGGTCCGATTTTGTGATCTTTGATACTCGTGTTTCATAGGTATGCATTTTGCAAAATCTTATTTCAGCTTATCATATTCGATGTAACATTGATTTTTCTTATTTTCAGTGTCTGACTGTCTTCTGTCTTGAAAAATCTATTAACTTGATGTCTTGACTCTTCACGTCGTTTCGGTACCAGGAAAGGGTTTCACTCATATTGCTTCTACAACTTTTCAACAAATAGAAAGAGCTTTGCTGGGATAAAATCAACTCTTCGTGGTAGCCATGGACCATGGACGCTATCATCAAGGATGGGATAATAACAGCGTAATTGTGGTTTCTTTTCATCACATATATGGGATGATTTAGCCAGAAATTAGGCTCATGTGATTGTCCATTTTTTCCGGCATCTTTTCGTTAAAGACATGAGAGAAGCCATGGGACAGTGAGGAGTTGGAATCGTTTGCCTACCTTTACCGTGATTATTACTTGCTGACTCTGCTTATTCTCTTGAATCCACAGGCATTGGAAGGGTATGGTGCAGGTCATGATTCAAACTTTCGGTGAGTGCATGGTGATGCTTACTACCCAGGGAGTAATTGGTTTCATGTGCATAACTTTATGGATCTGAAATGTGGATTTGCTATGTACTAGTCAATTATTTCTGATTGTTTATGTCAAGTATATCAAAGTTGTTGGTCTGAATTTTTCACCGCATGCATGCTATACTTGGTAGTGGCGTTTATACTGCAGAAACTGTGTTCGTATGCATAATGGCAATGGTTATATCTGTTCCTATCACTTCTTTCTATCGGCCCTTTGCCTAATCTTGTCTTTGCAGGGATAGTGGATCCTATGATGATAGGAGGTTTATCGATGAAAGATTCTCGAGGGATAGTATCCATCCTAGGGGATCGTTCCATAGAAATGCATTGGAGAGAAATAACTATCCTCCACCGCCATCGTCAGTTGGAATGTGGCCTCAAGCACGGAGGCGAGGATATGAAGAAGAGTATCCATTCGAGAGGGATTACAGACGGCATGAGAAGCCGTACGCAGTTTGATAATACACAATTCTTTTGTTTTGATTACGCTGATAAGTGATAAATATACATGATTTACACATTTGGGTATTGTAAATTATCATCATGCAGACCTTCTAGATATGGAGGGCGGGATCGGGAGGATTATGGTGATGATGATTATGACTATAGACCTCGTTCCGTGCATCAAGGTAGGGAGGAAAGCCGTGAAAGGGATTATGATTACAGCAGGCATAGTTATGATTCGGACTACGAGAGGGGTTCCAGGAGGGACGGTAACTGGAGAAGGCGTGAATCTCGGGACCGTGAATGGGACAAGAGGGGCCCAAGTCGGGAAAGGGAAGAAAGCTCCTATAGAAGACGTGAGCACTCTCCGTCATACTCCCGCTCTCATTCTCGTGGCCGTGATGATCGAATGAGGTCGAAATCTCCTCGGAGCAGGAGTCATGGCCGAAATCATAGGGAAGAGAGTTACGAAGACAGCCGCTATGATAGAAGTGATAGAAGAAGAGATCGTGAGGATAGCCGTCATCATGACCATTATTCTGTTGTATGCGCATTTATTTTGCTTAGTCTCTCTTTTGTTTACGTCGTGCTTGATAAAATATTGACTGAGCAGATGCTGTTATCTCTCTATAGGCTCCCTCTGCTACTGTCGTGGTAAAGGGTCTCTCGCAAAAGACTACTGAAGAAGATTTGTACCAAATTCTTGTAATCTTCGTTTTAAGCATATCTATCTTTTCCACATTATTTTCTCTAATCACCATTGTTGCTTTGGTTTTCATTTGCGCATTTCTTGCTCTATGTCAGGCTGAATGGGGACCTCTCCGCCATGTCCGTGTGATTAAAGAGCGAAATTCTGGGGTTTCCCGAGGGTTTGCTTTTGTTGATTTCCCTTCTGTGGTACGAAAGCTGGTTACAGTCATACTATTTGATTTATCTAATAGTTTCAACTCAAAATAGATTTGCTCATATAAAACAGGATGCGGCTCAAGCAATGATGGATAGGTTTGGGCATGAGGGGCTCCTTGTGGATGATCGGAAGCTTTTTTTTGAATACAGGTAATATATACATAGTTTTTGCTGCTGGTTGAGTGAAATCTTTTGCGAACATGATCATTGTAAATTTTGGTTTTTGCTACAGTAGTAAACCGACTGGTGGAGGAGATAGTGGATCCCTTGGAATCAATACCTCTTCAAGATCAGGCCATAGTAGCCATAGAAGTATCATGATACCTTCTGATTGGATGTGCATCATATGTGGCTGTGTCAATTTTGCAAGGAGGACATCATGTTTTCAGGTTCGTATGTTAAGGCTGTGATTGGATATTAGGCATTTTCATCTTACGGGAGTTATTTTTTTTTTTCTTCTCTTTTTCTTAAAAAGTATACTGTCCACTCGTCTCACTTTTCCCATGTCATGTTTAACAACACAATTTAAAATAAATATACATCATTACTACACTATTTACTATTCATCCATTCACACATTTTTAACTACCACTTGTTATGTTATTATTTTAACATCCCATTATTTTTAATAGTCAAGTTTCCATCTTATCATCAATCATATCTTCAGATTACTTCTTTTCTCCCCGTAACTTTTTTTTCACCGGTGAAATATAAATTTTCCAACAAAATATATCCAATAGCACTTGGTTTCTTTACTGCAATTTCTTGGAAGTTTACATTCTTATTGGCGGTTCCTTTGGCAAGAATATTTGCTCTGGCTTTGCCAGACTTTTTGAGCAGTATTTTCTAGATTAATTGAATACAATGTCATGGGTTGTAGTGTCTATTTTATGATTAGGCACTCCTGCCAAAACCACGTATCATTGTCTCTAATAGTAACTTACTTTTTAGACTAAATTTGAATGTCTTTCCATCTGATTAGTGTAATGAGCCAAAAACAGAAGATGCTCCATCAGCTGATATGGTATCATCAAATCCCATTCCTATTGGCAAGAGAGGAGAAGCAGGTTAGTTTTCTTGCATGAGTTATATCAGCTGGAACCACTCTTCTGTATATAGAGGATTTTTAACTGGATATGTTTCAGGTCCAACCCATGTTCTTGTTGTTCGTGGACTGGATGAGAATGCTGATGAGGAAATGCTTCGTTATGAATTTTCTAAGCATGCTCCTATTAAGGTCTGAAAGTTTTCTTTTCCAACATGGTCATTTCTTATGCTTCTATTCATGATTTATTAATCTTTTTAAATCATACAGGATCTGCGGCTTGTCAGAGACAAATTCACACATGTCTCAAGAGGATTTGCATTCGTTCATTTCTATTCAGTAAGTTTAACATCACCTGCCTGTTCATCCTTGATGACGTAGAGGTTTTCTAATTGTGTTATGCTCAGTTTTGAAGATGATTTTGTAACATTCTTTTATATCTAATGAAAATTGAAATATTTCGGAATATTGGAAGAATGACACAAGACTGTATTTCCTCTTCTTCACCGAGTGGGTGAATTTGTGATATGATGTTAGTATGGCTTTGTTGTGGCAATTTTTTGTCTCTACGAGATTTAATTTGTCAAGAAATCGTGTTGTTTATGTGTATACTCCAACCTTCAGGTTGGTGATGCCACTAAGGCGCTCGAATCAACAAATGGTACTACTCTGGAGAAAAATGGTCAAATTCTTCGGGTTGCCTATGCAAAAAGTATTATTGGACCTGGACCTGCAGCTTCTTCAGCTCCGCAGTCAAGCAGTCTTGCTGCTGCTGCAATTGAGGCGGCAACATTTGCTCAGCAGGTTTGTTTTCTGTGCTTCCAGTAACCACTTTCTGTGACAGTGCTCATTGAATAATGTTCCATTTGCGACCGACGTTTCTATTTTGACTTTCTGTATGAACTGAAAGTTACTTGCCAGAGTTTATTTGCCAAGAACTCAATTTCTATGTGTGCGTTGCATGTTTGTCATGAATAGCATTACTGAAGTAAGTTGAATTAGAGGAATGGTGTTTGACTTTGTAAATATGTACACCGCCTACAATGTCGCTGTTGGTCAACAGATTCCGATACTCATATTTCCTGTCTGTTGGTTAAATTTTATCCTTTGCATTATATGAAAGACATGGTCTCTGTCAGACTTCAGTGTGATTTTTTACTCTCCAGCTTTATACCATTTTAGGTATGGAGTTATTACACTAACGAGAGGGTTTATTTGGAGTTTTGAGAAACAACAGCTGTATACTTGTGTTTATTGCCTTGCATTCACTATTTTTTGTTGGTTTTATTGAATCTTATGCAAGTGGATGCATCGTGATCGTCCCAACTTATGAATACCTTGCGTAATTGGCACTTCTCTCATTTATGATTAAAATATGTTTCTGTATATATTTTTTAGTATGATGCAGTTGGTTGGGCACCAAAGGAATACAATCCAGAGGATAACACTTCTGGCAGTGGTCAACAGCAAGCAGGACAAGTTGAGGGCCAAGGAGATCATTCTGCTCCCCAGTCTGGTTTCGTGTGGGATGAAGCTTCTGGTTATTATTATGATGCCGCCTCTGGATTCTACTACGACGGAAATACAGGTGTCCTTTTTATTATTATTATTATTATTATTATTATTATTATTATTATTATTATTATTACTATTACTATTATTATTATTATAGTTTTTATATGTGTGCCTTCAATTTGTTCACGTGTTTAGTTAATACCTTAATTAGTGAAGTCCTGTAATTTAAAAGCCGTGAGACTTATTCCTAACGAAAGCTGATGAAAATGGTCATATTCTGATATCTGCTTCTCTGCAGGTCTATATTATGATGGCAATAACGGCCTATGGTATTCTTTTGATCAACAAACTCAACAGTACATCCCTTGCACCGATCAGAACAACAAGACAGCAGAAAAACAAATTGAAACCTCCAAAGCCTCAAATGGTTCTAATAACAAAAAGGTTGTTATATCTGCCCCAGCTGCCACAGTGACATCTCAAGAGAAGGCAGCCGCCTCATTGCCGGATGCTGTCCAGGCTGCAGCTGCTGCCGCCATAGCTGCTGAGAAGAAAGAGAAGGAAAAAATGAAAGAAATCAAACTTGCCTCGAAAAGCAGCATCCTGGCCAACAAGAAGAAAATGAATAATGTCTTGACCATGTGGAAGCAAAGAAGTCACGAGGGTCAGGCGCCACGTGTGGCTATCGAGAATAACAGCCAAATCTCAGCTCCAAGCATGTTGAAAAATGAAGGCCCGATAATAACTAAAGATAATGTTAATGCTTCTCATAATGTGGGCTTGGAACCCCAAGACAGGGCAAGGCCCGTTATTTCGAGTTCTGGTGGAGGTTTGAAAGGAGTCATTAGGAGTTCTGGACTGGGAGTGGTAAAGTCGAATACTGTTTATACTGGGCAAGGGGAGAATACCGTGGAATCTTTTTCCTCGACATCCACAGAAGCTTCTACTACTGTAACACCTTTCCGAACAGATGCATCTGCTTTGGGTTTGTATTCGTCACCGGTTGCTGCAGGAAGTGGTAAAAGAAGGTTTTCTGAGTTGCCGGCAGCATCAGTTACAAATAGGGAACAGTCCCAAATCACGTACAGGGATCGTGCAGCGGAGAGGAGGAGCCTGTATGGTTCGTCGTCTTTTGGGGATGACTTGTCCAGTGCTGGAGGTGGAGATCCAAGTAAGCTTTTGATATTACATGCCCACCTTGTCTTTTTACACTGTGTGTGGTGTGTAATTGGGGCGGTTACAACACCACTCAGAATTTTTTGTCGAATTACCCAAAGCGAAAAAAAAATTGAAATTATAGAGATCACGTGCAAGGATTGGTCCAGCTGTTTGTTGGGCCAGTGTAACTCGTCACTGTCATAAAAAAGGTTACAGTTTGCCACAAAATAATCTAAAATATTACAAGGTGTCTCAACACCTTGATAGTAGTTGGAAAATCGGACTTATTTATTATATCTACTAGGAATGTAGAAGTATTTGAGGACGTTATTTTCAGGATACAAACAAAATCTACATTTAGTTCTTTTTTCCCTGTGGCGGTACTGTTCTGAGATTTGAGGGGATTAGATTACTGTGTGATAGACAATTAGTCCAGATAGAGCTGACATAGCTTTCAAGCATTCAACCATTGCAAAAAATTATGTGACAACACCATTCCAAATGGTAAAAAATTGTCAAGTCTTTTTTTCCTATGGACTTCGTATTGACTCGCTAGAAAAAAATTATGTTCCTTGTGGCTGGACTTTCCAAAGATCGAGACTCGACATATAGAAGGGGTGTTATGGACTCCATGCCTTTCCCTCCTGGTGTTGGCGGTGGACGAGCAACTGCTGGGGATGCCATCGCTAGTCAGAGTTATGATGTTATCACGGCGGATAAAGCTCTTGACGAGAACAATGTGGGCAACCGTATGCTGCGCAATATGGGCTGGCACGAAGGCTCGGTACCATTCTTTAAAACCCTACACTTGCAATCATGAACTTCAGATTATGTTTTGTCAAAGCTTCCTTAAAATACACACACTGTAGATTATTATATCTAATTATTTTACGTGAAGTAGTGAAGCTTTTGGATTTTTGGAGCACTGCTGAACTTTTATGTTGATTATGGAATTTCGTAATTAAAATCAACAAAAATAAATGGGTTGATTAATCTTATAAGCTCCTAACATCTATTTCAATATTGTATGAAGCCAGTTGATAAATGAAGTTCACCAAACAAATTTTTTAAGTTCACCCAACACCTTGATAGTATTCTAACCAAGTTGATGGTCATACTTCTGTGAGGTCACAGTAGTCCTTCTACCAAAGACATGATAATTCCTTGATTTATAATTTGGAGGCCGAAGTACCATATATAGCTGAAGTTGAGACCATGGTTCGAAAAACAGTATTTTTCGTGTACTTTTGTTCTGACTTTGTGTGGGTGGGCGCTTGTGCATGGTTTTTGTGCATTGATTGGTTGAGCAGGGTTTGGGAAAAGATGGGAGTGGTATGGTAGAACCAGTCCAGGCCAAAGCTGTAGAAACTAGAGCTGGGCTTGGGATCCATCAGCCCAAGAAAGTTGACCCGACACTTGAAGTCCATGCTGGAGATAGCTACAAAGCTGTTATCCAAAAAAAGGCAATTGCCCGTTTTCGAGAGATGTCATCCTAATAAGGTGAGTGACAGAAATTGGGAATAATTGAAAAGGAAGCATTTAATCTGAGTTTGCTTTTTCGGTGGGGGGGTTTATTTATATACATAGCTCAAGAGTAGTGAAATTTGCCCATCAGAGGTGCATATTGTAGCACTCTCAATGATGTCAAATGAAATGTAGTTTTATCTTACATTGTTTCAGTGACATTCTTTTCTCGTTCCTTCGAGTGTGCTGCTCGATGTTTGATGCTACAATGAGAATGGTGTTTGACTTTCTAATAATATAAATTTCAAATTTTCATCATTGTGTTGTTACAAAGGGTCAAGGGCATTTGCTCTAATTTTAGTATCTACTTGAAGATGGGTTCATCCAAAAAGATTTCTGCAGTTAAAAGTTAGATTTTCTAGTTTTTGTTCTACCACTGGAAAGTAAACACTAATTACCATTACACTTTTTCAATAGTATTCAGTATCTCATATATATTTATGGGAGATGCTACAGTCCCGTGACGGAACCATTCTGTCGGGGTTTGTAACTATTAGATCAACTAATTATCAATCGTTTTCAATTATGATTTGTTATTTCCATATGCCGTTAATGAACTGTAGTAATATTATTATTTTATATTCCTTCGAATTTTTTTTTTCATTAAACAAGAAAATTATAAACTAGTAAACAAGTAGGTGAGATGAATCAGAACAACTGAAAGAAGAGGTTGAATATTCGACACATTAAATTCGACAGATACGACCTCGACTACAGTTCATATATTTCTGCAGTGATAAAACACAGTAATGGTGATTCTCTTATCCTCTTCTGTATGCCAAATTCACCTTTCACATTGCAAAGCAAAATTAGGAACAAAAACGAGTGATGGCGGAAATGTAGCCACTGCAAATCCAGCAATCTCCCGCATTCTATTTCTTCTTGATACACCTTTGTTCTGTAATTTCATAACAAGAAAAAAGAGCTACTAAAACGATAAACTCGTCGAATTACCTAAAACCTGTTCGAACTTTCGGCAAATTGTCCCGTGTTGTTAGTTTTTCGACACTTCACAAAATCGAACCTCACTAAAAGGGCATTTTGTGAAGAGAAAATGAACCATTTTTAAACGATAAAGATTCGTCCTGTTTGTAATCGTACCTAATAAAATTACTGTTTTCTTACGAGATATAGAATCAGCGAGGGCGCTGGTGAAGTGTTCCCGTCGATTTCTTGGACTTTGGGTCGGGCTTGTGGGAGGCCCTGGACTTCTCTGTGCGTGTGCGCGCGTGTGTGTTTTGTGATGATGCCGTTGCTTCCTCTTCTTGGAACAGAGTGCGATGGGCTTTCTCCCGATCACGATGGACTACTCGAACAAAACTTCTCGAAGTTGATTGGCTACTTTCCGCAGAGATAGCATGTGCCATAAAAAAATTGTTGGTTTGCAAAATATGAGTGGTGGTTATTTCCAAAGTGTTATCAAAAAGAGGTAATGAACCATTTGCATCTTCCTCGTCAGAATCATAATTATATGGAGGAAGATAATTCATTGCGAATGATATCAGAGAGAAATATTGAAGAGAAATATTGAAGAAATACTCGACAGTGAATGTTATATGTAGCTTGGATGGTATTATGTATAAGTTCATGTTTATATAGGTGAATGAATAATAAATAAAGGAAATACTTGTTTTCTTCCTTGAATTCTTTATGGACAAGGCCATGTGAAACATTATTCTCTTGGACTATTTTTTTGACAATGACAAATGGTTCATCTGAAATTTGCATTCTTTATGGACAATGACAAATGATTCTAACATTTGCATTTTTTATGGACAAGGCCATGTGAAACATTAATTTGCTTTAGACAATGACAAATGAATAAAGTATCCATTGGATTCTTTTCGGGCAAGACCATGTGAAGCATTCATTTGCGTTGGACAGTAAAAAATGAATAAACTATCCATTGGATTCTTTTCGAGCAAGACCGTGTGAAGAATTAATTTGCATTAGACAATGACAAATAAAGCGATTTCATATATTTCTGCAGTGATAATACACAGTACAGTGTCATGTAATGGTTACAAATGCAGTGATTCTCTTATCCTCTTCTGTACGCCAAATTCACCTTTCTCATTGCCATGCAATATTAGGAACAAAAACGAGTGATGGCGAAAAACGTAGCCGCTGCAAATCCAGCAATCACCCGCATTCTACCTCTTCTTGATACACCTTTGTTCTGTAATTCCATGACAAGAAAAAAGAGCTACTAAATGATGTAAAATCATGCCAAAAAAAAACGTCGATAAAAATTACGGTTTTCTTACCAGATATAGAGTCAGGGAGGGCGCTGGTGAAGTTTTCCCGTCCGTTTCTTGGACTTTGGGCAGGGCTCGTGGGCCCGGGACTTTCGGCGCGTGTGCATGTGTGTGATGATGGTGATGATGATGATGCTTGTGCTTCTTCTTGTGCTTGGCGGGCCCCGGTGCCAATGCATGAGCTGGCAGCGGCTGCTGAGCTGGTGGAGGATGAGGCAGAGCTGACGGCGGTGGGGTGGCCGAAGGCTGAGGTGGGTTGTCCGGCGAATGAGTGGTCGCAGGAGTAGTAGGTGAGGCTGCCGGAGATTGGGCTCCAGCAGCTATTGCTGAGACGCAAAAGCAAGAAAGAGAAGCCAATAATAGTAACTTCGTCGCCATTTGTTTTCGTGCTCGAAAGTTTGGGGTTTTTGAAGAACTTTTGGTCCCATCAAATTTATAATTTGAGTTTGGTGAAGTGTTGCTTTACATAAGTGTCTTAAGATCAGTGTCTTGAATCTTCAAGCTTTGGCTTTTGGATTCTCAATGTTAGAACACTACAGTGTTATGCTGAATTTGGTTTATAGTTTTATTACAAGTGCTAGTATAGATTGTTAAGTTTGTGTTACTGTCTATCAACAATTACACATCAAAATCAATACTAATGATCGGAGATGTTACGGTCTCGTTACGGAACAATTTCGTCGGGATTTGAAACCGTTAGATCAACTATCTCCGACGGTTACATGATGATCTAACGGTTTCAAACCGAAATGGTTCTGTAACGGGACCTTAGCATTTCTCAGTGTTTACTACTGCACATGATTTTTATGCATTGGGTTTGTGCTATTGTTCATTTTTTAAGGGTTCTTTCTTTAGAGTGAAGCAAAATGCAGTTTTGTGATACACATGCAAGTGAAGGTGAATATATGGCTATGAGTGTTTGGTCATGGAGACCATGAAAAAAATTGACAGGCTTTTTGTCTGCTCAATCATATGATTTCTTGAAGCAACTTATTTTTCCAAAATGAAATTATGCCCAAATTGAAAAAAAAAAAAGGCTTTGAAGGGGGTTTATCTCCATTTATATATTTTAGTAATTAAATTATTAGTTTTTAATATTAAACAAAAGCTAAAATCTAGTCCCAACATGAAATTGTGCTTTCATTCATGAAATCATATTATAATGACTAAAATATCCTGCAAAACTAAATTTTTATTATCTTTCATGATATTTGTTTCTTTATAATAACATAAGAAAATTAAGTTCTAGAATCACAAATATAGAGTTGTTCTAGAATCACACACATATATATAGGTTAAATTTTATAATATTTTTTTTGCAAAAATACTTATATTCCCCTTATATATAGTTTTCGAATGTGATAAGTCTAAACGGCAGACACGCATGCTTCGAAATCCTGTGTGTCAAAATTTCATGCTTCATTATTTGACTTGGATAGATTTTAATTTACTTCTAAACAAAAAATAATTAGGTTCAGATTATCCATAAATATGTTGATAATTTATGGTTATGGTACATGTATTGATTGCATTTTTATATTATTTTGTTATTATAACCATTGAATTGTAAATGTATTTTAAAAGTTAATTACTTTTGAATTTTGTACCAGTCTTGCATATATAATATATCAAATTAATCATCTGTTGATTAGCTTCAATTTGACTTCCATATTGTATATATAAAATGCATAATTTATATTTATCTTTATGAAAATAATAAAATTATTTGTCAATATTAATTAGAATATAAAAATTATTTATCAATTGATATATTTATGTTCAAGTAGTTATATGATATAAGTTAAGAAAATTATTATAATATACCTTATATAAGTCACAGAAGTAACATGTGTCGCTCTAAAATATATAATAATATATATTTTTTTTTGTAAGAAAGTATTTAAATTTAAACACTTTTTTTCATTAATTTGAAAATTAATTAAATTTTTTTAACTCATCCGTGTAATAGTGTATTATGATATATTATACATTGTTATGAATTATTCATTACTTTATTAACATCAATCACTGGTTCTTACAAGCTTTCACTATTTTTGGATTAAATAACAATTTTTTTTTAAAAAAAAGTAACTTTTAATTGAATATGTGTTTTTAATTTTCATTGTTAAATGTTCATAGTAGTGGGATGTAGCTAATAATTTGTTACATCCCTTAGGACATTACGGACCATTTTCGAGCTGGAGCCCAATCCAAGTAGTTTAGAATGGGCTTAAAGCCTAAATTGACAAACAAATTAGATAGAGCCCATGTATAGATTTTCCAATGTAGACGTGGCCACGGGCCACCCGACCCGTCGGCCTGGCCCGGACCGGTCAAACCTGTTGACCACGGGTCCAGACCCGGCACGAATTTCAAACAGGCCGGTCCAGGGTCTTGTTTTTGTCGACCCTGGTCCGGCACAGGAAAACCGAAAACATATTGTTTTTGAATTTTTTTTTTATATATATATTTTTGAAAACCAAAACCATTTTTTTTTTTTTTTATCACTGTTTCTATTGGGTTTCATCTCTAGCCTACCCCAACTTGTTTGGGACTAAAAGGCTTTGTTGTTGTTTGTATATATTTTATCTGGTCGAGCCCGCCCCGGCTCGTCGAGTTGTGAACCCGACACGATCCTAGTTCCGTGCCAGTTCAGGGTCCAAGAAACTTAACCCGGTGACCCGGACTGGATTTTGGCCATGTCTATTCCAATGCATACATCAAATAGTTCTGCGTCATATTTCTTTCTATACAGACAAGTTCAAAGAAGTGTTTGCACAATTTAACAAAGCTATTAGCTAATATTGGATAACTGATTATATTATTAAATAGTTATTACTAAATTGTGGTAAATAATTTGATTAGAGAATTGTGTTAGTTGTTTGTAAAATGAGGGTTTTGTAAATAGCGATTTGTATTGTTATTTTGGAAATGTTATATTATTCAGTCATTTTATGATTCTTCTCTATCCAAAATGTTCGTATATTAAACTTTTTTAAAATTAGCGATTCGAGCCTAAAAAAACTAATCAGTTATATTAATAGATTTAGCGGGCCAAACCTCTCAATGAGATTCAATTAATTAGTTTTACACAGCTCCACTAATATCCAAATGAGTCCATAATCTAAAGCTTGTTTACAATTAATGTGATTGTACTACATTAATATGTGTTGGATTCGGATGAATATGTTAACTGAAATGGGCCGTTCGTGAGCTCGGCTCGGCTTGACTGGTTTAATAAACGAATCGAGCTTGAACTTATTTAAAACTCGTTTGTTTAACAATCTGAGCTCGGTTTGATAAAGCTCAAAACGATGTTCTTATATAATTTTTTACAGTTCGACTCGATATAGCTCGATTCGGCTTGAGCTCCGTTCGTTAATACTGATAAACGAGTCGAGATCGAACTCGATTATAAGCTCATTAAGTTAACGAGTCGAGTTGACTTGACTCGTTAAAAGCTCGAACTTGAGCTTGATTATAAACTCATTGAGTTAACATGCGGGCTCAACTCGTTAAGGGCATGAGACTAACTAATTTTATATTTTTTAGTTTTGCAATGAAGCTCAATATAGTTGAAGAAGTCCAAATAAAGTAAAAACTGGGGAAGGAAATCTAAAATGCAGGCTTGCTAAAAAGGAAAAATAAATTTGGTGCACTATCAAAATAGGCACAATAAATATTAATAAAATAAATATAAAGAATTATGAATTTTGGTTGGCATATATTGTCCTAAATTTATGGCTAATGACTTGTATGTCATAACCAACATGACCTCTGAAGAGTTTTGGTCACACTAATTTAATTATTTAAAGATACTTGCAGATTAATTAATTAATTAGGTCTATAGAAATCAAATGATTTTGATTGCCCAAATGATTATTAATGTACGTTCCTAACACATTAACGTGATTTCAAATCCTCCATCTGAAAATTGAAATAGGTCGTATATAGTATTTTATTTCTTGCCTTGTTAATTCTCAGCTGATTTTACAAAAGGAAAATAGAAAATAACTGCACTAGAAAATTAATTTAGGTACCTGCAATTTCCTTTCGATTTCCGTTCAGAGTTGGAGCTTGTAGGTACCTGCAAAGGGACGCCAGAGGTTTTCCGGCGTTAAACTCTCCGAAGCTTAAGTCAGTATATATATGAGAGATGGAGGGAGAAGATGAACAGTAAAATTGTAGTTGTTGAGTATTAAATGTCACTTACTTACCAAAGTTAATGCTCTCCATATATATAGATATTTACCTTATGTACAGATACTTTGTAATTGAGGTTATGTCAAGGGGTCGTTTTTATGGGAAGTTGTTCGATCTCAAAGGGCCTGAGATCGATCCTCGAGGTGTTGAGTCCCAAGCTCGGTCCTCGTGGGGTTGGATGTTACAGGCCCACGTACTACTTTGCATAACTAGATTAGGGTCGAGCGTGGGTGAGAGTGACCTCGACCTGCTAGATGGAGGATCAAGCATGCGGGATCGATCCCGGGAGCTATGGCTTCTAATTGCGATTATATCTATATCTATATAAATATAAAAAGGTTTGGCATTTACTTGAAAAAGAAACTATTTTCCCGCCTAAATAATTTGCTATTACTTATATTAGTAATTTTTTAAAATACTTTTAAAAAATGGCTGCCAATAATTTGAAATTCAAATTAAAGAAATCAAGTTAATTAAGGTACATAATCATTATGCTAAATATGACACTGTTACCATTCAAATGAGCAAATATTTTAGCTAACTATTATCTTATTAAAATCTTTATATAAACGTAATATATAAAAGATATGGGAATGTTTAATTAAATCAAAAAAGATCAAGTAAGATATTAAGATTTGTTGTCATTATCGGATTAGTTAGATATATTTATTACCAAATCAGATTTAATGGCAACAGAATTCCTAAATAATGTCTAGATATTTTTTCCTTTTAAATTATCACGTGTGAATAAACATTATTGGCTTTTTTTATATTATTTTTTAATTTATTTCACCAGTAAATTGATTTATCTTATAGTTTTTTCGTGAATATATTATTCCATTTTTTAACATTAAAAACATTGTTTTTTATATATTTTCTTTATAATAATGTGCATGGACAGTTCACTATCTACAAAAAGACCTTAATTACAATTAATAGATTGTCGTACTTTAAAAATCAATGGTTTATTTACTTTTAGTTTTAAATTTAAATTTTTGATTTTATATGCAAAAAGATGAAGTTATTGATTTTTTATAATCAGTAGGCTATTATTTTAATAAAAAGATTTTATTTCTAATGTTTTAATTCATTAGTAATCTAAATTCTTCATCTTTTTGCATTATAAAATCGAACATTAATAATTGCATAATAATTTATAAATTATAATATAAATTATTGTACAATTATCCTTCCTATGTATCTATATCTATATAAATATAAAAAAGTTTGGCATTTACCTAAAATAGTAATTAAATTCCCGCCTAAAATTTTTAAAGTTACTAAACTTGGCAATATTTTTTGAAATTTTTTGAAAAATCCCAATATTTTTTGAAATTTTTTGAAAAATCCCGACTATATGTGTTTTTGAATTTTTGTATAAAAATTATAAATTAAACATTTAAAGTAAAAAAGATCACAATCAGAAATTTTTGGTTACATTCCATTTTGCATAGAACTTTCCTATAATCTCTTCAATATCTTTTAGGAATGTAATTTAGATTGAAAATAAGAAAAATTAAACCTCAAAATTATATTAGCCCTCTAACCTGTTCCAGTTCTAACGGCGATCCACACCAATTATTATTCTCTGTTCCTTTTTTTTTTCGTCGAGCATAGGGAGAGGGGAGAAAGAGAGGCTTATTTACTGATTCTCAATCACGGGCAGATGAGTTCGACAATTGGGCGTCCAATAAGAGCTTCATGCCCAATGGTTTCCTTTCGGATTCCCTGATTTCCATGTATAAGCTTCAATCGTTTTCATCTTTTTTAACTCTGCATATTTATCTCGCCTGGAAACCCTAGCGAACCACATCACATAAATTCAAACTAAATGATGATGTCTCTTGCGGCAACATCTCCATGGATGCGAATTGGGATTGATCTGAAGGTTCCACTGTCCCAAAATTATGATTCTTTTGAGAAGTTATCACGGATTTATATGTTGTGGAGATTTTTCTTTTCTCTTAATATTTTTTTTTTTTTGTATTCTTATTTTAGATACATGGAAATTACACCTAAGAATCCGAGGTATGTTAATGAATCACAATTTCAATTATACCAAGTGTTGGCTAAATCATGAAAGCAAATAATGAAGTAGAGTTTTATATTGGGAAATTATCCCAAAAAAGTGCAACTAGAATATTATGAAATGGGTTTCATTCCGCATATTCTTGCATAAGGTAATTGGGTGTTGATTTTCAATGTTCTGTGTTTGTTACTTTGTTTATATGTCTTTTGACATTTTCAAACTTTCTGTGCATTTGTTCTAGGCAATTAGCATTATGTCTAATTTTTAATAGTACACGTTTCCTACCATTGTCAAGAGCTATCCGGTCTTGTGCCAGTGCGTCCATGGCCAGGTTCTGAAGAGAGGGGTAGGACTGTGGATCCACGTGCAGACCGCGGTCGTTAACATCACGTCCTCGACAGTATTACTAGCTCATAAAAGGTATTTGATGAAATGTCCAAAAGATCGTTTCACGTGGTCCAGAATAATGTCAGCACACACATGTACCAACAACTTTGGCACTGAGAGAAGACTGCTCGACTTTGGGCTGGATAAGGTCTCGCGTGGGTCGAGCTGGAATGTGGTGGGAAGGAAAAGTGCGTAAGTTTTGCAGTTCGTGATGATTATCACCTGGAATCTAGAGAAATTTGTGTTGTCCTGAATGTGTTAAGATTATGATTGTGTTAAGCAAATGATATATTTTATTTTTTTTTCTCTAACTTTTTCCTTGAGTTTGTGACTGAAAATCATAGAGCCTTCCTTAGAGCAATTTATATATTTGTTAATAAAAAATAATAAGTGGACAAAAAATAGAAAAATGGGGGGGAGTGGACCAACATAAAAAGCACGTATTTACAAAATACGTTTTCTATATAATTTAATTAAAAAAACGTATTCACTAAATACGTTTTTCACATTTTTTTACAAAGGAAAACGTATTCACTGAATACGTTTTTCACATTTTTTTACAAAGGAAAACGTATTCACGGAATACGTTTTCCAAATAATTTTTTCAAAAGCCGTATTC
>CACSLK010023397.1:10027491-10039920 GCA_902706635.1 Striga hermonthica
TTTTTTTTTTTTTTTTCTTTTTCTTTCAGTTTATATCATTAATGGCCAACGAAAGGTAAATAAAGTTGTTTAAATTTACAAATAGTGTTGTAAATGATTCAGACCAAATTCAACCTCTTGATGCTCGAGGTCTAGCTTATTATTATCGAGTCGAGTCGAGTCGATAAAATGAGTTCGAGTCCAACTCGTTGGCAAGCCAAATTGTACTAAAAGTTCATGAAAACTTAACAGTGCAAACTCGAGTTTTAGTGAGCGAATTCGTTTGATTTTACATCTCATGTTACAAATATAATTTTTAAAATTCGTGCCTCTTGTTCATTAATACACTCATTACATTTTCCCCATATCTCGTGTATGCTTCAAATTATTCCCTATAAAAATTCGGGAAATGCTACGAGCATGTTTGTGTATGGAATTTTTTTTTTTAAAAAAATTCAACATATTAACTCAACCACTTCTTTTAACCCAACTTTAACTCAACCTCACTATTCAATATAATTAAATAATATCAATCAATCATTAATACACACTACATCAACCTTAATTCACTATTTATCCACTCACATTATTTTAACTAACTATCACATCAAACCATCTCTCTCCTACTTTTACATCAAATTATTTTAATTATTTTATTTTAAATATTATTTTAATATACCCACTAACAACTAACCATACCACATTTTTCAAAATTAACTAAACCAAACCAAAAATCCCAAACAAAACAAAAATTTTCATAAACAAACATGCTATACGATTTCGTTACGGAACCATTCCGTCAGAGTTTGTAACCGTTAGATCATCATGTAACCGTCAGAGATAATTGATCTATCGGTTACAAATTTTAACGGAATGATTCCTCTAACACCTCCCTAAAAATTATATATATATATGTCATTTTCCATCTTTTTTACCCCAATAAACAATTTAAAATCGTTTCATTAGTAATTTTTTATTTTCCCTTTTTACCAGGATTATTCACTTCCGTTTTGTCGTCTCCTCATGCGAAACAGATGTTCTTTGACAGGGACAAACCTCTTAGAAAAAGAGAGAGAGAGAGAGAGAGAGAGAGAGAGAGAGAGAGAGAGAGAGAAGAGTAATATTTTTTCTTCCCGCGAATCGGAGCCGCCCCACAATCTCTTTGTTTTCTTTAATTTCTTCATTTTTTTCCCCCAATTTCTTCCATCGTCTCCTCAGTTTTCACTCTCTTTCTACTCTCCATGCCTGAAATTTTTGCACAATATAATAGCCGAAACGCAGCATTATTTGTGTAGTTGTTGGGATTATCTGTTTCTGTTGTCCAAAATAGAAGTTGGGTTTGAAATTTTCTTTTGAGCATTGCGCGTGTCCAATTTACCCAAACCATACGGGTCGAGAAAGTCAAGGAATGAGAAAAAGAGAGCTAAGACAGAGAGAGAGAGAGAGAGAGAGAGAGAGAGAGAGAGAGAGAGAGAGAGAGAGAGAGAGAGAGATCCAAGTCAATGCTCAAAGGTTTTCTGTTTTTTGTCATCATTATTATTATCATCTTTTTAAATCAAAGGCCATGGCTAAATCGTGAGCATATATCCCACCCATCTCCCTCTTTGTTCTGTTTTTGCAGCGCACATTTTCTTGTGAATAAATATTTTGCGGGCCTATTTAGGGATTTGTTTTTTTCATTTCTTGATTTGGTTCAGCTGAAAATTTGACTGGCCTTAATCATATTCAGCTCAGGCTCAAGAGCCACTGCAAAAAGATGGAGTCTTTTGGAGATTGCAAGGTCGATCATCTCGTGGGTTGCTGATTTTTTTAGCCTTATTGTAGTAATTTTTGTTTTAAATCATGTGCTGGGTTTTGATTTTGTAATAATAATAATCCTGACAAATTGGGTTTTCGAGTTGTTGGAGGTTTTACAACTATCTCTATTGGGGTTTACTTTGTCTGAGGACCATGTCTTGATTACTCAACCTCTGTGTTCTAAGCTCTCATTCTGTGTTCTGGGTATTCGAGGGGGGGAGAAAGGCAAGATTTTTAACCTCCATTGCCTTTTTCATATTTACGACATTTTACTAAAATGAGAACCGGTAGAAACAAAAGATTTAATTTCAGTAGAATCTACTCATTCAAGTGTTGTGGCAAAGGATCATCTAAGGATGACCTCTCGCGAATCGGAGGTCCGGGTTATTCGAGAGAGGTTTATTGCAACGAGCCGGATGGCTTGGATGCAAGCCTCAGGAATTATTCGACCAATTATGTTAGGACAACTAAGTATACTGCCGCAACTTTCTTGCCGAAGTCCTTGTTTGAGCAGTTTAGGAGGGTGGCTAATTTCTACTTCCTAGTGATTGGGACTCTTTCATTCACCCCACTTGCCCCTTATTCAGCTGTGAGTGCTATTATTCCCTTGATTGTAGTTATTAGTGCAACTATGGCCAAAGAGGGTATCGAGGATTGGCGGCGAAAACAACAGGTGAAAAAACTCTTCCTACATTTGATCTTGAGTTTGTTTTGGTGAAGATTGAGAAAGTATGTGTGTATTTAAGTGGTTTGGCATTCTTGAATTCATTGAGTGCATAGTTTGGTCCTAGCTTGGTTTGGAATGTTTCAGAGTTTCTAGAGAAAATTGCTTGAATCATGGAGGTGAATCAATGTTTTGGTTTTCCCCTTTTTGACTGTTTGTGTCTTCAAGATAATGAATGGATGCATTAATTTTCCATTTTTGATATTATTATATTGGTGGGGGAGTTAATTGTAGTGAACAGTAAGATTCTCACTGTTTGTTGGCTTTTTGAAATCTGGGCAACCCAGAATAAAGTATCCATCTTTATTTTTTTTTAAGATTTGCATGTCTTGCTGGTCTTTTTATTTATTTATTTATTTTCATTACTGATGGATCATAGATTACATAATTTCAAGTGTGTGTGTGTGTGTGTTTCTTTCCTCTATTGATTCAGCCAATATTCATATCCTGCCTGTAATGTTCAGGATGTTGAGGTGAACAACCGGAAGGTAAAGGTACACGAGGGCAATGGAAACTTCCGGCCAACCGAATGGAAGAACCTGAAAGTGGGACACATTGTGAAAATCGAAAAAGACAATTTTTTTCCGGCTGATCTCCTCTTGCTCTCCTCCAGTTATGACGACGCAGTTTGCTACGTCGAGACAATGAACCTCGACGGCGAAACAAACCTTAAACTCAAACAGGGCTTAGAGGCAACCTCGTCCTTAAACCAGGAGGACATCAAGGATTTCCGGGCCCTCGTCAAATGCGAGAACCCGAACGCAAATTTATACTCTTTCGTAGGAAGCATGGAGTACGAAGGCTGTCAGTACCCTCTTTCCCCTCAAAACCTCCTCCTCCGAGACTCCAAGTTACGAAACACGGACCATGTATTCGGCCTCGTCATATTCACGGGCCACGACACGAAAGTCATCCAGAACTCGACGAGCCCACCTTCCAAGAGGAGCAAAATCGAGAGGAAAATGGATAAGATTGTATACCTCTTGTTCGGCATCCTTTTCACGATCGCCCTAATTGGGTCTGTTTATTTCGGTGTCGTGACTAAACGCGACTTGAATAGAAGGTGGTACCTGAGGCCAGACGAGTCAAATATCTTTTTCGACCCCAAACGGGCCCCGGCTGCGGGCGTGTATCATTTTTTGACGGCCCTCTTGCTTTACGGCTACTTGATCCCGATCTCTCTTTACGTGTCGATAGAGATCGTGAAGGTCCTTCAGAGCATTTTTATCAATCGTGACGTTTTCATGTATTATGAGGAGGGTGATAAGCCAGCCCGCGCACGAACGTCGAATTTGAACGAGGAGCTCGGGCAAGTGGACACGATACTCTCGGATAAAACGGGGACTTTGACTTGTAACTCGATGGAGTTTGTTAAGTGCTCGGTGGGTGGCACGGCTTACGGGCATGGCATGACTGAGGTTGAAAAGGCTACGGCTAAAAGAAAAGGGTCGTCTTTAAATGGAAACGACGATGTGGACAGTCCTAAACGGAGCTCGTCGGTAAAAGGATTCAATTTTGACGATGAGAGGATTGCAAACGGGAATTGGGTGAACGAGCTCCGTTCAGATGTTGTTCAGAGTTTTTTCCGGCTGCTGGCCATTTGCCACACGGCAATACCAGATGTTGATGAGAATACTGGGAAAACGACGTATGAAGCTGAGTCGCCAGATGAGGCTGCTTTTGTTATTGCAGCCAGGGAGCTTGGGTTCGAATTCTTTAAGAGAACTCAAAAGAATGTTTACATGAAGGAGTTGAATCCTATCTCTGGGAAAATAGTTGAAAGGTAATATTTTTCGGATTTGCTGCGGTAGTTGGCGAGAAAAAGATTGAATTTGATTGTGTTCTAAAAGGAATCTTTTTGGCAATGCAGGTCGTTTGAGTTGTTAAATGTTTTGGAATTTAACAGTTCAAGAAAGAGAATGTCAGTTATAGTAAGGGATGAGGAGGGGAGACTCTTATTGCTTTGCAAGGGTGCCGACAGGTGGTATATATTAAAAGCAAACTATAAAATATTGGTATTCGTTGTAAGAATTTGAGTATTATAGTTCTTCCTTCGCTTTCCTTTAATGTGATTTATGAAGATCGGATAATTTAATCTAAGGTTTACATATCTAAAAACTATCCGCTTCGTTTTTATCGGAGTAAAATAATTTATTTCTTTTATACACTCTCATCTGTTGTTAGATAAGAATAATTAATTAATACAACTTCCTCATGAGCGTGTCTTCTTTTTTATTGGTCTGTAATCTGTATACAGTGTCATGTTCGAGAGGCTTGCTAAAAACGGAAGGGAATTTGAAGAGCAAACGAGAGAACACATGCATGAGTACGCCAATGCGGGCTTGAGGACGTTAATACTTGCT
Source organism: Striga hermonthica (assembly GCA_902706635.1). Taxonomy (NCBI): domain Eukaryota; kingdom Viridiplantae; phylum Streptophyta; class Magnoliopsida; order Lamiales; family Orobanchaceae; genus Striga; species Striga hermonthica. Next base: position 10,032,355 of record CACSLK010023397.1, read on the forward strand.
TATCGAGATCTTAGTGAAGAAGAATATAAGACATTTGATAAAAAGTTCTTGGAGGCTAAAAACTCGGTCTGTGCTGATCGTGAGACACTGATTGATGATGTGACTGAAGGAATCGAGAAAAATTTGATTCTGCTAGGTGCAACAGCTGTCGAGGACAAACTCCAACACGGGGTGAGTTAGTTAACTGAAAGTAACAAGAAAGAATGAATCATGCAGGTGTTTCACGCACTAATCTCTTATGTGAATTTTTGCAAATACTCAAAGAAAATTATTGTTTTTGACAGGTACCTGAATGCATTGACAAGCTGGCTCAAGCAGGAATTAAGATATGGGTTTTGACTGGGGATAAAATGGAAACAGCTATTAATATTGGGTATATATCCTCAGCACAAAAATTTTTCCAACTTAACTGACACAAAATTGGATGTCCAAGAAATTTCTGATTGGTATGGATCGAAATCTGCAGCTATGCGTGTAGTTTGCTCCGACAAGAAATGAGACAAATTATTATTACCTTGGATATGCCAGAGATAATTGCTTTGGAGAAAATGGGAGAAAAGGATGCAATTGTCAAGGTAAAGTGCAAACTACTTGTAATCAAATAATGAATCATAATAATTGCTTAACAAATAATAAGGGTTCATCGTTAGCCTTTGGTTGTATACCTTGATAAAGAACACATTGGTTTTATTTTGTTGGGGTTGGCATTAAAATGTTAACGCTATATAACAGTATGTTTGCGAACACTTCGACTTTTACCAGAGAAAAAACAGCTCGTAAATGATCCTTTTGTGTGAAAATATTCAAAACTACCGTATTTGGATGATATGGATGTGATAAATATTTAAGGATAAGAATGTTGATAACAAACTTCATAGTAGTTACAAATGCCTTTTCAGGAAACTTATGAAATTCCCAAAAAAAAAATAAAAAAAAAATGAGTTTTGTGTGCTAATCACTTTGTTTTTTCTTTGAGCTAGCTGCATTACTGAGATTGGTTGATTTTTTTTTTAATGTAATTAGGCCTCGAAGCGAAGTGTTGTCCGGCAGATAAATGACGGGAAGGATCAAGTAGCTAAATTAAGTTCCGATGCTTTTGCATTAATCATTGATGGGAAATCCCTTGTATATGCATTACACGACGACTCGAAAAAAACCTTTCTTGAACTTGCAACTAGCTGTGCATCTGTAATATGCTGCCGTTCATCACCAAAGCAGAAGGCCCTGGTTTGTCTGCTCTCCGGTTTTCCATTTGGTTATAGATTTTTATTATTATTTTTTGTTTCTAATAGTAAGTAAATTGCTTTTAACCATACAGGTAACGAGGCTCGTCAAAGAAGGAACAAAGAGGACGACTCTTGCAATTGGCGATGGAGCCAATGACGTGGGCATGCTTCAAGAAGCAGATATTGGAATTGGAATTAGTGGCGTTGAAGGAATGCAGGTAGAGAAAAAAAATTCATATGGTTTCTCTTCATGTTTTATTTTCGAAAAATATATATCTAAAACCGATTGAACAACACTTATTAGACTCATATTTAGCATTTTATTTGTCAGGCTGTCATGTCAAGTGATATTGCGATTGCTCAGTTCAGATTTTTGGAACGTTTACTTTTGGTGCACGGGCATTGGTGTTACAGAAGGATCTCGTCAATGGTACAGATTGTGTACAAGATTTTTTAATTTATTCATTTTGTATCTTCATATATGTATATATAGAAAAACTTAAATACATTCGACTTAATTCGTACACTTTTTTGGTGCAGATTTGCTATTTTTTCTACAAGAATATCACTTTCGGTTTCACCGTCTTCTTGTACGAGGCTCACACATCATTCTCCGGACAGCCCGCTTATAATGACTGGTTCTTATCCCTTTACAATATATTCTTCACGTCACTACCCGTGATTGCCATGGGAGTTTTCGACCAAGATGTATCTGCTAGATTCTGTCTAAAGGTACAACCTTTATCTAATCTCTCTCTTTTTTCCACTTAATTCTGTCTCAAGGTACAACCTTTAATTGTACATCTTGTCCAACGTGGCACAGTTCCCTATGTTGTACCAAGAAGGCGTGCGAAACATGCTCTTCAGCTGGAGCCGAATAATCGGGTGGATACTCAATGGCATTATGAGCGCACTCATAATCTTCTTCTTCTGCGTGCAAGCCTTAGGCCTGCACGCATTCAACCGAGCTGGGAAAGTTCCGGAATACCAGATTCTTGGGGCCACAATGTACACGTGTCTCGTCTGGGTCGTCAACTGCCAGATGGCGCTTGCCATAAGCTACTTCACTTTAATCCAACACATAGTCATCTGGGGTGGGATTATCCTTTGGTATATTTTTCTTTTAATATACGGGGCCATGCCATATAGAATCTCCACCACTGCTCATGCAGTTCTTGTCGAGTCACTTGCTCCGGCACCTTCATTCTATGTGGTGACTTTTCTTGTGGTGATTTCGGCTCTCGTGCCGTATTTCGTGTATAACTCGGTGCAAATGAGGTTTTTCCCAATGTACCATGGCATAATACAGTGGATAAGGCACGAGGGTCAGTTGGACGACTCGGAGTACTGCAATAACATGGTGAGGCAGAGGTCGAAAAGGCCCTCAACGGTCGGGTTTAAAGCCCGTTCGTTTACGAAGACGAGCCCGTTTCAGGATAATAGGCCGAGTCAACGATGATCATACGTGCCGCGGGTATGATTTTTTCATGATTTTTTTTTTTTTCCAAGGAACTATATATGTATTTTGTGGGTGATGGGGGGTGATAAGGTCTGTAGTACAGATGAATTGTTTATAATGTATCATATATCATGTAATTACTACTGTTTAGTATTTGGCAATGGAGGGGGATTTTTTATTTATTTATTTTTTTTCAAATTTTTGTATTGTTGAGTGAGATAAATGAAATTATGTTGAGATTATGAGGATGAGAAAGACATGGTAGAATTGATTATAATTAATTGTGCATTCTTGGTTGCTTTTATAGATGTATATTAAGAAAAACATGATTTCGTGGGGATAAGATTTTTGTTTTTAATTATTATTATTATTATTATTAATTATTATTTTATTTTTGTTTTTATTTTTTGGTGTTATATCTTATGCATTCAAATTAAAAGAAAAAGGAACTTATTCATGTGTATTGTGAGACCAATTTCGTGGCGGATTTTTTAGCCTCTTTGGCGACTCAAGGACTCGGTGATTTGCACCGGTTTGATCGTCCTACGGATGGGGCGGGCTTATGGTTAACTCACGATGTCGCGGGGGTGTGTCATCCTCGTCGGGTCGTGATAAAACGGTAGTAGTATTGCTTCTTTTCCTATACCAAAAAAAAAGAAACGGAGAAAAAAATAAAAGAGAAAATATGTGGAAAGAAATCAAAGAGATAAGGAAAAAAAAAAAATCAATTTTTAACTTCTGAAATTCTTTTTTATATTTGTCTTTCTTGATAAGTTAAAATCCTAGAATTTTTAGAATTCTTTATTTATGGCTAGTATATTTTTTATGGGAATTTTTTTATTTTATTTTATTTTTTTGCGGATTTTGGCCAGCCCGTCAATTTTATTAAAACAATAATAATACAGAAAAAAAAAACGATTTTATTCACTTCTCTACCGGTGTGCGGCGACCTTGGAGCAGCGACGGCGATCGGCAAGGAGCGGAGACGGCGAGCGGCAACGGCCAGGTTAGAAAGCTTCCATTCCGGTGTTAATGGTGATTGTACTTGAATTCTGTAAATGAATTGTGATTTCTGATTTATTGAATTGATATTATTGATTATTTTTTAGTTTATTTGAACTGTGAATTCTGAAAACGAAGATGGCTGAACTGATTTATTGATTAGTTTTGCTCCCATGTCTGTGTTTCTTGTTTGCTTTGCTACAAAATTGCTCCCAGGAGAGGAGAGCATACGAGGGGATGACTCCAGTCCACCCCCAAATCCTTTCTATACTTCAAAATCTCCAAGAAGGTCAGGTTAAGCTTCAGGAGGGTATGGTTAAGCTTCAGGAGGGTCTAGTTCAGCATCAATTGTCGCTAAATCAAACGAACCTGAGGTTGGATGCAACCATCAAGGTGGCTTCTGCAAGACACATAAACAAGTCAATAACATTCAACGAACCTGATGTGGCTTTCGAAGTCCTTCCGAAACAGCTCCCCGATCATCCATGGAAGAACCCTCCGGACGTTCAAGGGACCAACTTGGATGGGAGTTATCAAGTGGGTGATAACCCCCCTGCGGGGCTCGTCCCACGTAATATTGTTGAATTGCGTGATATGATGCGCCTCGATGTGCCCGCCTTTCGGAGTCGCCTTCGATTAATATATTGGTTCTACAACGATCCCCATATATCGATCCCCGCCGATGCCAACCGCGACAGGTGCTTTCAAGGTTGGTACAACCTTGAGAGTTTTCTAGGTTTTCCCGAGGAGTAGAGGTAATTACTGAATAATTTTATATTTTTGCTATTCGCTATTTGTTTGCTATTTGTTATTGATTGATGGAGGACCTAGAAAATCCGAGATTTTTGGCTTGACCAACCTAAGCATGAGAGCAATGATGATTGTGCTAATCTTATTTTGTGGAATGTCGGACTGAATGTTGTTTGTTGAAATGAATGAAACAAGGGGAGATTAGTGCTTCCACCGTGGACATTTTACAAAAGTTTTTCTTTTAGAACTATATGTTTGGTCAGATAAATCACCATCATGCGGGTTCTAAGCTTCTCAAATCTGCCAATTATATGACCCCATGTGTTTTGAGTTTGTTAAGTTCTTGTTGTGAGCATGTTAAAGTCGCCACCCGCGGACATTGTGGCTCGAAGTTCCTCGAATCTGCCAATTATATGAAACCATGTGTTTGAGTTTGTTAAGTTATTTGCCTCCTTAAGGTCCTCAAGCCTTGCGTAAGGTTTTTCCATAATTGCATCCAGTTTAGCTCTTCCTGCCTTTGATTGTTTTTCGACTATACATTGGATTTTATACTAGATTTTTATTTTTTCATTTGAATATTTGATTGATATGGTTGTATCAAGACTATTAGTGTGTAATGAGCTTCTGGTTTTCAGGTTAGTACCAGTTCACCAGCTCATTAAACATTTGAGAAGAATGAATTAATAGATTTTGCTCTGTTATCTTTTTGATATTTTTCGAATTTTTGTTAGGAAGGACTCGGAGGAGTCAACTTCATTGAGTTTCGTTATATTTGGAATGGTGTTTTTGAAGGTCTCTAAAGAGGGAATGCTATGGCTTACCTGGTGTAACGAATTTAAAAGCGTAAAAGTTTTGATTTTGGGATGAGAGTTATGGCACTTTTTGATAAAGTTTCAATCTTGCGACGGGAATTATCAAACTTTTTGACAAAGTCCCGAACTTGTGATGGGAATTATGAAACACTTTTATAAAATTTGGGTCTTGGAATGAAAACTATGAAACTTCTAATCATGGTCAGCTCGTTTTTTGCTTATTGCAAGCACTCATATTTGTTGTTCTGTTGGTTGAATTTGAGTCTACTTCTTGGTTGTGCACTGGTGGTGGCCTACTGTAACCAAAAAAAAAAAAAAAAATACACCTCGGTTCGCCTGATTGCAACATCTTAAAATAGCATGAATGCTGCTTGAGTTTTGACCTTATGTATTTGCTTAAGGCACGCCCTTCTCTTGATGGATACTATTTGACAGAAAAAGAAATATTGTAAGGGGTTATCTAAAATTTGGGAAAGACGTGTGGTTTTTTGGTAATTTAGACAGAACATCACGGATGTGTTTTATAATTATATTAACTTATTTTCGTCCGTCCTGACTCATGTGAGTGTGTTGTAACCTGCAGGAGAAAATGGAGAAGGAGGCTAATGAGAGAAGAACTTTATTAGCAACAAAAGGAGAGGGATTCACTCACCTGATTTATCAAGAAACTCGATCGTATTTTGCTATGGTTGCTCATCTGTATTCGTATGAAGTATGGAACTTGTGCTAAATTGAAACTCGTTTGATATGATTTGCAACTATTTTTAGCCTTTTTTTCTTAGATCGACATATTCGGGTTTACAGTTTATGTGGCTCCATCTTTGTCATACATACTCGGTGGTGGCATTTTTGCGTGGTGAGTTATGCTATCAAATATATCATATCATGCTTATCACACAAATTAATTCTCTTATGAGAAGACCTATACTCGTCATACAATAGTTTTGCTGTTAAAATATACAACATTGCTTGTCTAATACAAATAATTTGAACAAAGTGCAGCATAAAGCTTTAAATCACTGAAGACTAATTAACCGATAAGTTTAGTAGTTTATACGTTGAAGATGAAAACTTTTACAAGCAGGGTGTTTGTTTATTATTCTAAGCAAGGTGTTTATGGAGTCACTATTCCAGAATATTTGCTATTGCCCAGGTGGAGTATTTTCTCTGACAAAAATGACCCTGCCTTGTTCATTCAATCCCATGGTCTTCATGGGACACAAAGAACCACAGTGGCCTGTTTGGTGATCTTGAAACTTCCCCGAAAAACACGGTTTTGTGCTGGGATGAAAAATTCAACGATTATTCAACGCACCGAGAATTTTGTCTCATTTATTCGACCCTTTGATATTCAACTTAAGTATATATATAAATATACACTTATGAAATGACATACTTTTATTTATGTTTATTTTATAGTGTCGCATTTCAATTTGAAAGTAAGATATTAATTGAAAATGGTTCGTTGTCTAACTATTAGACCTATCTAACAGCGATGCTGATATGAATTTTGTTGTGGTGTCACAATAAAATGAACACATCAATTTTCATTACAACTGCACTCACATACACATATTGGATTTTGGATTCCCAGCTTCAGATAAAAGAGTCCAAATTGAGTTAATTAGTGATATTGAACACCTGCATAACAAATTTCATACTTTACAAGCCAACAGTCATGTTGTGAAAAGGACAAACTCATATGAATTAACCTTTACAGTGATAGTAGTTAATAAAGCAGTAATGCTCGCATACCCACGGTGGGCACATGTTAATATGTCCACCGCTTATATGAAATGCACACATTGGTGATGTATTTTTTGAACATATTAACATCACCAACGTGTGCATGCCACATAAGCAGTGGACATATTAACATGTGCCCACCGTGAGTAGAGGAGCATTACTCGTTAATAAAGAAATCAATTCTTGACAGAGTGGCACATGTGAAATATGTTCCTTTGTGTTTATCACACAAGGAGAGCAAGTTAAGTGCCAATGATTGAACTCAAATGACAAGATTTCAATTTTCTAACATCAAATTCATAATGTATGATACAAGTAAGTGTACATCTTGATAATCAAGCAATTTTCCCCAGGAAATTTACAATCAATAAACTAAAATCACAAACCTTATATTATACACTTTGGGAAAATAAATGAAAATTTAATCAATTTACAATTATCTTTCAATAAGGCTTTTCTGCAGGTTTATCATCGTTAAAAAGCCAATCTTTTTTCCCCCAAATCACAATCAACAATTGTTCCATTTTTTTTTATTTTTTTTTTCATAGGTTTCTCAATCAACATCTATTGA
>CACSLK010023397.1:10046004-10056281 GCA_902706635.1 Striga hermonthica
TGGTTCTTGCAACAGCCGGCGGAGCTATGGGTGGCGGCAAATGTCCGGCATTTGATGGCGGCGGCAAAACGGAAGGAGGTGGTGATATTCGCACTGCAGGAGGAGGTGACGAATTTGACGGAGAGTTTGAGGACGGAGAGCGGGACGGTGGCGGACTAGTGCCGCCGGAATTCGGAAGTGGCCGGAGAATTGGCGGCGAGCTTTGTGGTGGTGTTGGTGGGGAATATTCAGGGGGCTTGGTTGATTCCGGTGGAGGTGGGCTTTTCGGGGACGGAGGTGAGTTTTCTGAAGGCTTTTTGGCAGGCGGAGGCGTGGAATTTTTTGGTGGTGGAGGTGGCGGCGGTTTGGAGGTTTCCGATGGCGGAGGGGCGGCCGGTGGCGGGGGGTTAGCAGCCGGCGGCGACTTAGAAGGATGATCCGGCGGACTTAATGCCGTCTCGGATGCATTTTCTTTGTGTTTCGAGGACGAGGATTCGAGTTCGAGAGGGGATTTTGTTGGGGGCTGAGAAGACGGAGAAGCATTGGGTGACGTGGGCAGAGAGAGTGAGGTTACATTGCCAGCAGAGGATGATTTTGGGGGATTGGTGGTGGGAGACGATGGGGATGGCGATTCAGGCGACATCTCAACGAACAAACCAACTTGTTGATGGATTTTTTTTCACTATTTTCTAACAGTTTCTACAATGGGAAAAACAAAATCTGTGCAATCTTCAACACCATGCCAGAAAAACCATGCAAAAATCACCCGTGTAACATCACGAATTTCAGTTCTAGGGAACAAAAATGCATGAGCCCCTCAGATTTTTCATGAGATTTATGCAACAATAACATAAACCTGGCCCAAACAACAACTTTCTCCTAAGTGGCTGAGTAATCGATTTCCAATTCGTCCAAAAACAAACACCCTTAGCCTCCTCCAGCGCACACAGAACAACGTCAGCCACGGCTGAAGGCCAAACATCAAAGCCCAATAAAGGAGAAAAAAGACCTGTAATCCCTCAATCAAGTGTATATACAAGCAAAATTCACAACCCCAATCACCAACTTCAACCCAGGAATCAAAATCACTGACCTGAGAGGCGGCAAATATCCCCAATTCGCGGCATGCAGAGGAAAATCGTATGCGAAACGGAAAACAGAAATGGGAAAATCAGGTGGCCATTGTTGTGAATCCGAAAAGGAATGTTGGCTTTAAGCTTCACCTTTCATCTACCATCTCCATATTCTCTACGCACCCAAACATACAGAAAAATCTGGAGAAAAAAGGGATTGCCCTTCTTATGAGAGATTATATTATGTGGATTTCGAAAAAAAAAAAAATGGAATAGCAACGAATGATGGGCCGACGGTGACGTTTCATAAGTGTAAATGGAATAAAAATGAAATTGATAAATTCTGGATATGCTACGGTTTCGTTACGGAACTATTTCGTCGGGTTAATTGTTAGATCATCATATAATCGTTGGGATAGATGATCTAATTATTACAAAACCGACTGAATTGTTCCATAACAATAGCATTTTCCTATATTATCAATGTGAACTTCAATTGTTATTTTAATGATATTATGCATGTTGGTCAAGTAGCCTATACTAGACCAATAGAATAAAATACCTTTTTTTAAGAATTAATTGAAATATACTTCTTTTTTTTTTTTTTGATATTTTTTGTACATTTCTATAGTGGTGTTTGCATATTTGAGAAACGAAAAAATTAAATTAATGACTTTTGATTTTTTTTTTTAAATAGTTGCTAAAATGATTTTTTTGTATGGCCTAACTTTACCGTTAGGCAGGTTGACCGCATACTATATGAATAAAAATTGCGTATTCATATTATCAAATGTCTTACGTATATCGCCCCTATATATAATTCTCGAATGCGCTGAGCCTACGTGGTTGCTTCTGGTGCTTTGAAATCTTACTTGGCGAAGAATCATGTTTCGTAATTAGGTTCGGTCAAATAATATTGATATATTAATAATTAATATCTAGGTTCGACATTCCATAAATATTATTTAGCTAACTTAGGTAATTTAATATCATTTGTACTAATATAACCCTTTAATTCTTTGTAATTTTACATAGTGAGACATTAAATGACTAATATATCCCTGACTTTTGATTTGTTTCCTTCAATTAGCTATTGAATTATAAATGTATTTTAAAAATTGATAACTTTTGTATTTCTTATCGGTTTTACATATATAATATATCAAATTAATCATCTTTTCATGATCTTCGATTTGACATCCATATTGTATATATAAAATAAATAAATAATATTTACCTTTATAATAATAAAAAATAATATTTATTAAATTTTATTAGAAAAATAAAATTATTTCTCAGTTGATATATTTTTGTTTAATGTAGTTATATGTTGTAAGTTAAAAAAATTATTATAATATAACACAAGTAAGTCACACAAATAAAAAGTGTCATACTAAATATATAATAATATATATTTTTATAAAAGTTTTTAAAATTTTCAACTACTTTTTCTCAATAATTTTAGATTTTAAGGAGAAAATTAGCAAGCACCCGTGTAATACACGGGCGTTGTACTAGTTTTGTATTATTTTTCAAAATATGATATTTTGCGTACACAAAAAAAAGAGTGTTCGTCTAATGGTTCGGTCTGCCTACACAAGATGATTCGATTTGGTAATATCTATTAAAAAACGTTATATGTTAACTTGATCTATCAAAGTCATAAAAATTCTCTTTTTTCTATTGTTCTATGTTCTTAATATTGAAAGTTTAATCCCATTTAGCAACGAAAAAAATTTGATCCTAAGCAATTATTTGAATGGTTATGACGTGATTTAATGGTGAAAATCAGACGATAAATAATCTCACAGATAGAATATAATTGATTGGGAAAAATATTGTTTGTATTTTGAAATATCTCTTTCTAAGGGCATTCACATTTGTTCTAGTTCATTAACAGTATCTTTTGAAATTAAAAGAGATTCATAGCATGTAATTTAGAGATTTAGAAAAATTTGTTAAAAAAAAAAATGAAAATCTCCAAAATCTACGATTAGATGCGAATCTCGAAACCGAACCAGACTAAAATTCGGTTCAGTTTGCAATGGAGATTCTTTGAACCGGTCCAGAGATTCAATTTTTGGGATCTCCGATGTTCGGTTGAGTTCGATTCTTTCTGGAGAATTCTGGATCTCCGAAACGAACCAACCCATGCTTTAACCCTACTCTTTGCCCTTTGCAACTGAACTTGTGAATTGTACTAAATAACCTACCGACAATCTTACTCTCAATTGCAAAATTGACAATTCTAACTGGTCTTACATTCATTGTAACTCCACAACTCCTCCAAATCTAATCAACACAAATTGGCATGTCAACCCGTCTTAACAAAAATGCATACTTATACTGTCAAATATTATATAATTTTGTTTATGTTGTTTTCAAAGTACGACATTTTCTAATAAAAGTATGCGTATTTACGACGAGAAGAGTATGTTGACCTAATGATTAAGCTGACCGAACAGACTAACTACTGAAAAATCAATCATCAACCTTGCTCCCTCTGTAGCTCACAAGATTGTTTGGGATATGCACAACAATCTATCTCTTAACATCATTTAAGATGAAGAGACTTAGGGCCTCTTTTGCAATTTCTCATGTGTACAATCCAACAATAAACCAAAACAACAAAACTATGGTGAAGAAGAGAGAGTCTAAGAAGAACGAATATCCATAAAATCAGCATAATTTCCATTAAACCAAACCACTTAACTAAACACATTAACAGTATCTACATAAAAAAGCTGCAACATATATCAAACAAATCAAAGCTCAGTGACAATGAGTAGGGTTCTGATCTGACCAAAACAAGTATATGACCCAAATAATAATAATAATAATTACCATATCTATCTCAAGCAATGCTATCGAGCCTGGAGGCAACACGACGAAGCTTGGAATAAACCTTAGCCGCGGGCGAACCCATGATCAAGCTACAAAGACAATTCCTTGCAACCTTAATACGAGCAAAAGGCCCCAACACATGAATCCGTGTGTCAGCAATCACGACCCGTGTCCCAGTGGCATTCTCGATCGCGAACTTGGTCTTTCCCGATTTTCCTGACAAACGTCCCACCGCACGGGACAGGTGCTCCCCGCGCAGGCTCTTCACGTCCCTGATTTCAAATGAGTCCACATACAGCTCATCACACTTCAGCATACTCTCCGCGTCCCGAAACTCAAAACCAAGAACAAAAGCATGGACAAAATCCGCGCATCTCTGGAGGTGACCGATATCGGGAGTTTCGGGCTTGTTTTTGAGCTCCACACGTCGGGCCTTGAGATTCATTCGAATGTCGACTTTCATGACTTTGTAGATTAAGTTGTATATTTCCTTCCAGGCATTTTCGAGGGGCTTGAGGCGGTGGGCCGGGACATAGACCTTCCGGAACTCGGGCTGTCCGCCTTCGGTGAGCTCGTGGGCCTTCAAAGGGTCGAAATTGGGCTTTTTCGGTAGCTTAGTTTCCGGGTCCATGGACTGAAAATCGATATAGAACGCGGAAAACTAGGTCAGTTAGCATGAATCAAGAAATACAGAAACAGAGCAGTCCTTATACTTGGATAATGTGGGGGGATTTGGCATTTATTTCTGTGAGAAAAATATGAGTAGCTGAGTACAATGAGTACACAATTTACACTGAAACAACTATCATATAAAGACTATAAATGAACCACAATTAATCAATAGCAATCACAATTGTTCTCTTCTTTTTTCCCCAATAAGAGAACTTTCTTTCTTTACCAAGCAAATGTATGAAACCCATTGAAATACTTAGGTTTCTCCTAACTTCAGCCTACAACCACAGCAATCAACAATTTGTCCATCCCAAATAAGCAAATTAACCTATTACATTCTTACAACAATGCGAGATTGAGGGACGAAAGACGCGAGTGCTGCTAATTGATGCCAAAATCAAACAGGAGAAACACATAAGAAGCTTACTTTGATTTCTGAGGGAACCTCTGTGGATTTTCCGGTGGTGATTACCGCCGGCAAGGGGCCGAGGAGTAATGAGGGCTGATGAAAAAGCAAGTTTCACGATAAGTTGACGCCTAAACGGAGTTTCGTAGGGTTAGGTTTTGAGGAGTAGGGCTTGATGCGAAAGCAATATGTAATATATATTTTTTTATTTTTTATTTTTTATTTTTAGTTTTTATCAATATTATATATTGATAAAAAAAAAAAAGTAATTGACCTGATGTAAGGCTTAATAGTCTGTGTCCTTATGTACATTTATTTTGGAGCTATAGAATCTATTCGTTTCGAAAAAAAAAAAAAAAAAGTAATTGACCTGACAAGTAGAAAATACTGCATTGAAATATATAATTGATTTAATATGTGGAGAAGTCATAGTAAAATCAATTGTAATAGTGAAATGGGTTTCGCTCGATCTTCACTCATATTGATGGGACTGAATTTGACTTTCTTCTGCGACCTGCAATAACTAAATGTCGGGAGGGGGATTTTCCGGCAAGAGCTTCTAATGCTTAAGTCAGTGCAAGGTTGAAGATGATGAACAATAATTGAGTATATAGAATGTATGGAGAGTGTGTAAACTGAAAATTAACCTATCACTCCCCTTTATACAGGTGTGTGGCGTCTTGCTCTCTAAGTCTGTCCGGAGAGTTGACCTTACTACCCAAGATGCCCATCCATACTACATGCAGTGTCTCAGACTATCAAGCTTGTCGGTATGCATGCGACCCAATCTAATTGTGACACGTGGTTCAATACTCATATAGCACAATTCTGAGCTAGATGCCTTCTTATCAAATTTTTCCTCAGTAAACAGTCTTGCGATGAGACTAGGTTCACGTCATCAGGTAGAACATCTTCCTTATAAGTCCTTCTATTGTTCATGAAGTCGATTCAACCTCATGCTCCTTCAGGTTGAGCTTCCACTAAGTTTGACCTGTAGTTGTCGTCTCTTGTCGGGAGATCACCGTCGGTCCGGTCATTGTCCTCAGGTCGAGCCTTGACTACAACTCGATTCGTCTGTTTATCGGGTCTAACCCATTAGAAGAAAGCCAATCATGTCCAATCAGTTCGAGTGAAACTCATTTCACTGTTACACCGATTGTTATCTATAAATTTAACAAATATTCCTTTTTGTTGGTAACAAAATATACCTCTATTTAATTTTAAAAAAAGATTAGAAAAAAAAAAAAAAAAAAAAGATGTTGACCGCAAGTTTGGTGAGACAACCATCTAGCGTTGTTATCAAATTTGCAGTGATTTTTATTAGGCAATGCTATATGTACACCCCCCTTTAATAAATTACACAAAGGGCAATGCTATATGTACACCCCTTTTTTACACACAAGGGGGTGTACATATAGACACCCCCTTTTTATTTAATTTGCAACGAAATGCTCCTGTATGATTAGAGAAATGAATATGGCGACAATGATTTGACAACGTTCCCCACATTTTTTATAAATGATATATTATCCAAATATTAAGAAATTAAAAAAATTAAAATAAATATAAAATCTCCTTTTATAATAATAATAATAATAATAATAATAATAATAATAATAATAATAATAATAATAATAATAATAATAATAATAGCTCCTCTGCAAGATTAATATATGATGAGCATTTCACAAATATAAATACTTTTATTAAAAAATACTACCTCCTATTCATTATAAATGTCGTTTTGACTTTTTTGATTCATTCATTTTGTTACGTATCTAGACATATTAATGTCCAGATACATAACAAAATGGATGAATCAAAAAAGTCAAAACGACATATAATTTGAATAGGAGGGAGTATAATACTTTAACAAACAAACAAACAAAACAAACATAGCTTTAGCTCCTCTGCAAGACTAATATATGAGGAGCATTTCACTAATATAAATACTTTTATTAATAAATATCATACTATAGAAAACAAACAAACAAAAATATGACATTTGATACTTGATAGTATATTGCATTCTCGTTTACATAGTATGACGGTCGACCTGCCTAACTGTTAGACTGTCTCGCATAAGAATTTGTGATATATAATTATAGCAATTTGGGTTCAAAACTAACTCATTAAATGGCAGACTAAAAATATAGTCAAAAACGAAGAAAAGGTGGATACACTCGACTCTCACTCTCCTCCCGGTCATGGTAATTGAGACGTACTTCATTTTCAATACAATACGAGCAGTATCGTACATTGAGTCATCTTTCCTAGCATTACTTCTACTGGAAAAAACTCTGTCAAGAATTTCGGTAAGAAAAAGACTGCGGTTTTCTCGGTAAATGTAGCGAACTAGCTCACTAATAACCATATTACTAGTTAAGCCTATTCGCTAATTGCGAGTTTCTCCTGGAAGTGATTTCAGCTGCCCATCTTTTCCCGATTTCAGTTTGAATTTTTCCTTAAATCAATCAAAGACAATACAAATTACTAAAGAAAAAAAACGAACATTATTCAAGTTTCGGAAGGGAATTAATCGTCTGATATGTGTGTACCTGCTGTCGACAGAAAAAATTCATCCAAGACCTTTCCATGCTCTGCCAAATAATGTCCATTTAACAAATTCAGGATGGCATTATTCAAACTTCGAATATATTATTATGGCGATGTAATGAAAAGCAGATAGAAAGTATAAAAATAGGTTTTTTTAGGATGATGTCAAAGTATTTGACCGACTATATTAACTGTTACAAACGATTCAAAATAAAATTTTAAGCTCAAAAGTCAAAACTCACCTGTTTCATACTCTAGTGCTTGCAGAATCATTTCAACCTGAAAAAAGACATCATAATTGTTACAAAGTGTGCAAATTAAAATTCAATATGAAATTGCAGAAAACTGCTTCACCAAAATTGTCCATGTTACTTGCACCTCAAGGCGTAAAAAATTATAATTTTCGTGGAAGAGAAAGTAGTGTAGGCTTTAAATTAAGTCCTAAAAACTGGCGTAAAAATGAGGGAGTACATACTTTGTCGAAATCTTTCACGAGTTTGGCCTCTATAGATGACATATTCTCGTACTCTTGCCACAGTTCTTTGATCTCCTCAGCTGACAAAAGGATATGATGTCACAATTGATGCACTAAAGAAAAAACATAGGACGCAGGTTCTAAAAGACAATATCACCTAATTAAAAATAATATATATATATATATAATATTTTTATTCAAAAATATAAATAACATCACTCAAAAAGTGGGTGTTGAAAACAGAAAACCTCAAAGGGCTATTGAAATAAATAGACTTCATTTGTAATTAAGCTAAATACCACGTATAGGTGTTTGATTATCATTTTCCTCATTACAATATTTATCGTAATTATTATTTTATTCTTTTTTAGGGAGGTGGAGAACATATTCAGACCTCTCATGCCGCCTCCGAGAACCTTGCACATTTCATCCAAGGCTTCTTGCTCCATTCGGCTTTTTTCTTCTTTCGGCACACCATCAGATGGAGTTATATCACCAACAATAGCTACAAAATATAACACAACCTCTAAGTAACACGTTGAAAGACGATAAATAAGCACCGCCTGTTCTGAATAATGTACTTTCCTACCAAAACTGACAAATGAGAAAACGAGAGCACAAGTCAGTCAAAGAGTAGATTAGTAGCACCTTGATAAGACTCCCAGAAGAAAAAGTATAAACAAAAGGAGAAGAAAATTAGAGGGAGGGAGAAATTGAAAATATAGTATTGGTAAATGAGAAATTCTGCGTATCTTTTGACTTTTAAACATATAACTGAAGCACTTAATTAATATTCTTTTAAGATATTCAGACTTTTAGCTTCTATGTTGCTCGATTCCCACATGTATACAGAAGGGGAACTATAGCAAGACAACACAAATAATACTCACCTGACAAATGTTGTTCGGTAATAGTAATAAAATGACAGTTATTAGCATTGTAGAATATAGCCTCTAATGGTGGATACAGATTGGGAGGTTTGATTCTCTTCGAATTCATGAGGTGTAAGGCCATTTTGTGCCATTTTATCATAAATAGAATTAAATATATATTATGAAATTTTATTCGAATAAATATCGGGAGGCGGTGGAAATAAAGGACATAAGAGGGAGGTATTGATGCTCGAAACAGTGGAACACGAATAAGCGAGTCAGAATCATACCATTGAATAAAATAAGAATAAAATACCTTCTGCAATGTCGTGAACAATAGCGATCTTTATACACCTGGTTCATGCGCATTAATAGAAAAACAATATAAATCACACTACGTGATTAACGTGAGACAAAGTAGTATTGAAGCATTTTAGCAGAAATCGTCTTACTCAATAAGTATTATCAAAATATTGCTCATACTGACATTGAATAATTTCAAATATTCTAGAAGAACAACTTATGACCACCTGCCGTATTTTCTTCAAAAAAATTCCGCTGTCCCTTCTTCTTTAAGTATTCTAGAGGGACATTAGTTTTCATTAAGAGTTACAAGGCTTCCGGATAAAACAGACTATTTGTTGACTTATAAGTGCTAGCACACACCTCGTTAGTTTGTGTAAAACGAAGCACATGAATAGAGAAAATAAATGACGAGAAAAAATCTATACACCTTTCTCTGTTGACACCAGGAAGCTCATCAGCAATCAAAGCCATCAATGACATACGGTACATATGATCAGCTATTGACTCAGGTCCCTTTATCCCATGATTGACCCATCCTTTTCGCTTAGTAGACTGCCGTGAGAGAGAGAGAGAGAGAAAGAGAGAGAGAGAGAGATTAGCTTAAAACCATAACAGCTACAAACCAATTTAGCTATTCATATGCATTCTATCCGTGCATCGAAGATTCAACCAAGACGGTATTCAGATGACAATGCAAAAAAACTTGGAAGAGAAAATGCTTAGTCTTTTTCCTTTTTGGAAGCTTTCCTATAATCTTCCCTTCATTTTCCCATAGCTAAGAAACTTAACGAGCTGAGTTCAGAAGTGATACATCATCCTAAGAAAGTGATATTTGCAGAGACCTTCAACACGAATAAGCCGATATTTTTCGTATGCCCACAATTTAAGCACCACGGATTAGAAGGTGATAATATATGAACAATCATACAATAAATTTACTAACAGCCCAGAAATTTGACCGTACTAAATTCAAAACACCTTACACTCTCATCATACCTCTCAACTGTGCACATTTGACAAAACACACACACACACACACACACACACACAAAATTTTTATCACTGCTGAAGCCAAAAACCCCAACAAAAATGCA
>CACSLK010023397.1:10067550-10077759 GCA_902706635.1 Striga hermonthica
AGGCCCAGATAAGACTTGGGTTATGAAAATGTTAGTTAACACCCACTATGTTTTCGAAAATGATTTTGAAAATTTTTGGAAAATTCGAAATTTCTGTAAAATCAAAGTGGGGTGTTACAAATTATCCAGACGATACTAAGGTTCAAACAATTATAATCGGATCTGGAAAAATACCCGGTTATCGAAATCGGATAAAACTAGGGTTTTGATTTCTCAAAAATCCTAACTCATTTAAGGCCGATAATTAATATATATATTCTATGTGACTTATAATAAATCTATAATCCACAACTGCAGCTAAAGTCTCAATCAATCTAATATTTTATTTTTACGGCATTAATATCTAAAGTCTCGATTTTATAACCAAGTCAAACAACATCCAAAATTTACGAAAATCAAAACATAACATCCTAAATATATATATAGTCTATGGTCAACATCTCAAGTCAAAAGTCAACTCCTAACTCAGTCAACTAAAGATCGCTACGAACGGTCAACGCATTTGACCGACTCGTTTACCTACCAAACCAAGTTCGAAAATTATGAAATTTAATCCTACGCCTCAAAATGACGTAACGAATTTTATAGTATTTATTTCAACATTTTATCGCATTAATTTAAAAAGTCGAACATTTTAGCTTTAAGCCCGAAAATCCCGATTTATTCAAAATCGCTCAAATCACCCAATTTATACTTTCATATCAATTCAAATATTATGTCTAAGCCATCAAAACCGAGATCTAGTGATTATACCTTAAAACGACTCAGATCGGGTGGACCGAAAATAGTTCGGGTAAGAACAAGAGTCCAAGAAACAAATCGGACCGGATTTAAAGCTTCAATGTTGCTGAAAATGGTCCAAAACTGCTGCTGGTCGGAGCTAGGGTCGAGAATGGAGCTGCTGAGCGGATCTGGTCGGGCCTTGTGAAGTGAAATCGCCGGAAAAACGAGCTGGACGCGGGTTGGAGCGAGGGCAGCGGGTCGCCGGAAAAGAGGATAAGCTTGGTCGAGCTCGCGGAGATGGTTGTCGCGGGTTGCTGCTGATTGCTACCCGGAGGTGCTGGTTCGCAGAGAAAAAGGACGACGTGAACCTGGACGTCGTCTTGCCAGAAAACGGAGCTCGAGCTTGGACGGGCTGGAGCTGCGGGCAGCTGGTCGCGATTTGGTTGCGCGTGGAGGAGCTGGTCGCGATTTGGTACAGCTGGTCGCGGACTGAACAAGGGCTGAGGACTGAGGCGCGAGCTATGGCGAGCTCGCCGGGGAAGATGACCGGAAATGGAGCTCGAGCTGCGGGTTCGCCGGAAAACGCTAGGGGTCGCCGGATTTCGGGAGAAGATGAAGCTCAAGCCATGGATCTTGGTATATTAGCTATGGATGTAGAAGGGATCTTGAATAATGAAGCTAAAATGGTGATGGTGTGTTGAGGAAGAAGATGAATAGTAAAAGAGAGGCTACGGTTTTGTGTCTTGATGTGTTGTTGGGAGACATGTGCTATTTATAGAATGAGGGAGGGATTAGGGTTTTCTCCTTGTTGGGCTTTAATCGGGCTAGAGAGTTGGGCCTAAAAATCGTTACATAAACGGGCTAGAATATAAATCGAATATGAACCAGGAAATTAAATGCTCGGGCTTGCTAAATAATATAAATCGAACTAGGACTAATTAAATTAGTCGGTCGAAATAATTACTAATAATGGGCCCGGAATTAAAATCGACTGTTTGTTTGATCTTAAAAATGGACTGGAATAAAATTGGACTTGGGCTCGATATAATTAAATTATCCGGCTTCGGATCACTTAAATAAAATTCCAACTTTAATAATTAAAGTCGGAAGAATTATTCATGGCTTAGACTTTAATTCTAATTATTTAATTTAATGCTAATAAATATAAATAATGCATTAGATTTAGAAACTTAATATTTATGGAAATAAAGTCGAGCTCCATAAATAGTAATATAAAAATCTGGGCGTTACAAACATAGTTACAAAACACACACACAATAGCGAAGAACAAAGACACACACCAAGATAGTTACAACAAGACAAACAATTGGAAGCAAACACAAACATACACACACTAGCCAAGACCAAGACACACACCTAGATAGTTACAACAACACAAACAATTGGAAGCAAAAACACACACACACACACAATGGCCAAGAACAAAACACACATCCCAACATAGTTGCCACAACACAAACAATTGGAAGCAAAACACACACATCCACAATGGCCAAGAACAAGGCACACTAGAGATCCAAACATTTATAATCAATCCACAATTAACTTAATTTCCTCCCACACAAACTACTCCCACTTAGCCCTCACATGGTGAAAGTGCCTAAAATCACAACACATCACCAAACTCCCATTCATCCTCCTCAAATTGAACCTCTCAACCAACACATACAATCCAAACTCACCCCACCCTTCACACTCCTCCACCTTACTAACCCTCACCGGCCCCCCGGCCCCGCCTACCCAGCCGCCTCTCGACTCCTCCCACCTCATTCGCTCGACTATTTCCACTCTCAACCCTACGCTCGTTTTTCTCTCTCCCCCACTACCGTAGCCCACGTACCAAACCACCCCATCAACCGAACTCTTCTCATCCCACTCGCCTCTAACCCCACCGACAAATGCTCGTTCGTCCTCAAACACATCGTCAATCACCACTCGGTTATCGTTACTCTCATTACGACAAGCAAATATCCTTTCCCATCTTTGCTCGAGCGTCCACTCATAATACAACGAACCCTTTACTTGTTTGTGCAGAGTCCCTTCCTTTACGAACACGAAGGGGCTATACCATTTCCCGATGACTAAAGGCTCAGAGAACTCTAAGGAAATAGGGAAATCAAAATTCGGGAGGCGGGACCGGAGCACAGGGTCAAGTCCGTTTGCGGTGTCGAGCTTGAAATTGTGAGGGGTCTTTGTGTGGATGGTCCAACCTTTCCGGCGGAGGAATGACGGCGGGAAGCCGTCGTCGAGAGCTATGGAGGTGGCGATAAAGCCACCCGTGCGACTGCAAAGCTCTTCGTACGGAGCTATCTGAAATTGTTGATAAGTGTTTTGCGGATCTAACGGCATCGGTTTTACGTCTTTCACGAAACGGCAGAAACAGCAGGTGGTCTTATCATCTTCCCTTGAGCAAGTATATGCTTCTCTGAAAATCAGGTTGAAGAAAGTGAGTGTCAGAAAATAAATACTTTCGGATTGAAGAAATTCTCTTTCAATTATTTCCCACCAAATTAGCTAAACTAAGTTCTGAAGTACTGTTAATCAGACCTAATGGTATCACATTTTTTCAACAAATATGCATACTTTCAAACTGAAATATCATAATCTAACAGTAAGTCAGTCTCATTCAAGAATTTTTGTTCCCGAGCAGTGCAATAACAAAACAGAACACATAAACACAAACACAAGCGAGTTTATAATTTTATTACGTACCCTTTTCGCTTTCCATGTGGGACGATCGCGTAATACCGATTGGAGTCAAGCGGCTGATTGATAACCGGGATCAAGAAAACGGGATCCTCGGAAACGGTGGTTGTCTGGCCATTGGTCGTCGTGTAACGAACAAGAAGCTCTTTGTCCTGAGGAAAAGGCAGAAGTTTGAGCCTCCGATTCCGACACAACCCGAAACACGAGTAGGTCTCGGATTCCTCGTCCTGGATCACTAAGCAGCCGGAATTCGGGCCGTCGAGCGGCCCAAATTCAGGAGATTTCAGCACTTGGGAAAGAGGCCTCGTCACATACATCTCAAAAAGTCTTGGGGGGATGTTGATAGATGATGGAACAGAGTTAGTTATGTATAGTTCAACTTATTAACTTAGGTACTTCATATATGACTATTCCATGGGGAATATATATAAAAAGAAAATGAAAAAAAAAAAAAAATAGAAGCAATTTGATTTTCGACAGTTAGCTGATGAAATATCAGTGCTCTGCCTGTGGCTGCTAACAGATTATCCAAATAGCTGGCGCTTACTAAGGCTTGGCAAACAGAAAAGGACCTGTAGGCATCTGATATGTCAATTGTCATGTGCCACATTTTACCATAAACCCACTTAATTTTCACTAGTACATAGCACGCGCGATGCACGCGACAGAGCTATTAAATGAGTTATTTTCACAGGCTCTGCCCGTCTAAGTCTAAAGAGTAATAGGGTTATCATCTATTTTTCATCTTTTTTAATTAATTAAAAAATAATAGGGTTACAATCTATTTTTCACCTCTTTTAATCAACATTGTTCTTTTTACCATAACATTAACTATGAACATGTTAATTAAGGCTAGCTCATAAAATAATTAATATATTATCTCACCAATACATTTATACTAATATAAATGTAATTTAATTATATATATTTATTCATTTATATAAGAGAAAATAACAGTTTTATTTGTTCTTGTTCATCATATAATACTTAATTATGGTCCCAATGAGTCTTCATACGTTTTGGGTCCGATTTTGTATATGGTGTCAATGGGCCCAAAAACTTGACAGGTATGGGGTACCTCCGTATTCTGTCGGTCGGAACTTCTGTTTAATGTCCCGTCATCCATAAAAGTAATCAAATAGTCTGAAAATAAACCATAAAAATAGCATAGCACTTGAATTCATCTAATAAATCAATAAGTTGAAAAACATACATGTGCGATAAGATTAAATATATAAAAATACACTAATAAGTACATGTTTTTTTCGACCAATCACCTTGGGAGTCACGGTTCGCTGGCGAGACTTAGGTCGTTAGGTTGCCAAATCTAGTTCACCGCAAGTGCTCGGAGATGCACGGGCCTCGCGAGCTCTCGACTGCATGCTTTTTCGGGCGAATTTTTGGCAATTCCGGTGCATTTCTCGACAACATTTCGGAGTGTAATTTTCTACAAAAATAAAAGTTAAAAAGAGAAATAAAAAACACAAGACAATAAAACAACACGAAAACGCAAAAATGAGCAAAAACCACTAAATGGACCTGAAAAAATCTAAAATAAAATAAAACACTTAATACACAAAATAACAACAAAAACATACAAAACAACTCCTCCACACTTAGTCATTTGTTTGTTCTCAAACAAACAATTTTGCTAACCTTTCGAAAAGATAAATTTGTCCGTTCATTTATCATGTCTTAAAACATGTCAATCTCATTTTGCCCCGGGATTCTTATAGTCGATATTCAATTTGAAAATAAGTTCCCCACAATCTTGAATCATACAAAACAAAGCACGTCCAATGCATTTCCACATATGATCGACTCGTCACAAGGCAACTTTTACAATTCCACCCATGCAACATATGTGTACTCTTGGTCCCCTAATACAAATATTTTCAACAAGACCAAGGGACTATAAGCCAATTCAAATATAAACAATAAAATCAACGGCATAAGATCAAGTTTCCCCCTCTTTATTCATTTTTTTCCTTTTTTTTTTTACATGAGTCAATTTTTCCAAATGAGAGTTGTTAAGATGATTATTACGTAGGTTTAACTTTGGGGTTTGTCCCCGAGTATCCTAGGCCAGTTTCTCATACTCATTGACCCGATCCATCTAGGAGGAGACTAACTAGATCAAGCGGAGTCTAATAATTTCAACTCTCACGAACTCATTTTATTTAACTATTTGTTTTATTTTATTTTTTTTCCCGTCCAGCTTCTTTTTCCAAAGGAAATTTCTGGACGATTATTATCTAAGTGTAGCCTTGAGGGGTTTCCTCGAGTATCCTAGACTAGTTTCTCGAGCTCATTATCCCATTTCATGAAGTGGATCGAAAAAAAGTGAGTCTAGTATGTACTTCCTCGCGAACTCAAATTTTATTCATATTTTTTTTAGAGATGGAAAAAAAAAATCCACACAGCTATGTGAATACAATCAATATATGAACAAAACAAAACATCACGATGTGTAATAACGATAATAGATTACGGACACGAGCTTTTACACATGAATCTTCAAAGAAGGGAAATTCAAAGTATTGACCAATCGGGAATTACAATGGAGAAAACAAGGCCATGACTCTAAGTTATGTGTTCCACATCACAAATCTTCAATGGACTTGGAATCACCGAGGTTCAACTCATTGAAAGGCATAAAGTTAAGCAATTCATTTCAAAATGAAATAAACATGTTTACCCAAATAAAATATTAGCAATATCGACCAAGCATTAGACTTCATGTGGGAAAATCGACTCAAACACACAAAACCGATCCATTTAACAACAAAACTAAGAAAAAACACAAAAAGTATAAGCAAAATAAACCTAAAAAGCTAGACCGAGTCACTAGAACGAGAAGAAACATCAATCAATCCACAATTAACTTATTTCCTCCCACACAAACACACCTCTCATAAACTACTCCCACTTAGCCCTCACATGGTGAAAGTGCCTAAAGTCACAAAACAACACCAAACTCCCATCCATCCTCCTCAAATTGAACCTCTCAACCAACACATACAATCCAAACTCATCCCACCCCTCACATTCCTCCACCTTACTAACCCTCACCCGCCCCCCGGCCCCGCCTGCCCAGCCGCCTCTCGACTCCTCCCACCTCATTCGCTCGACTATTTCCACTCTCAACCCTACGCTCGTTTTTTTCTCTCCCCCACTAACGTAGCCCACATACGAAACCACCCCATCAACCGAACTCTTCTCGTCCCACTCGCCTCTAACCCCACCGACAAATGCTCGTTCGTCCTCAAACACGTCGTCAATCACCACTCGGTTATCGTTACCCTTATTACGGCAAGCAAATATCCTTTCCCATCTTTTCTCGAGCGTCCACTCATAGTACATCGAAAACTTTACTTGTTCACGCAGAGTCCTTTCCTTTATGAACACGAAAGGGCTATACCATTTCCCGACGACTAAAGGCTCGGAAAACTCTCGAGAAATGGAGAAATCGAAATTCGGGAGGCAGGCCCGGAGTACAGGGTCGAGGCCGTTTGCGGTATCAAGCTTGATATTGTGAGTGGTCTTTGTGTGGGTGGTCCAACCTTCTCGGCGAAGGAATGACGGTGGGAAGCCGTCGAGAGCTTTGGAGGTGGCGATAAAGCAACCCGAGCAGCCGCAGTGGTACGAAGCTATTTGAAATTGCTGATAAACGTTTTGTGGATCTAACGGCCTCGGTTCGACGTCGTTCACCAAACGGCAGAAACAGCAGGTGGTCTTATCATCTTCCCTTGAGCAGGTATATGCTTCTCTGAAACTCGGGTTGAAGAAATTGATTGTGATAAGAAAATAAATACTTTCGGATTCAAGAAATTCACTTTTATTTTTCCCACCAAATTAGCTAAATTAAGATCTGAACTACCTTTTGAGCAAAATTCAAGACTTGTATAGGGGTCCTAAATTCATATGGCATCACATCTATCATTTCGCATATACTTCACATTCAGCAGACCTAACGGCATATATCATATATTTTCAACACATATGCATGCTTTCAAAATGAAATTTCATATTCTAAGAAGCAACGCAAACAAAAGTATGACATTTTATACAACACATGCAATTTTTTGGTTTGAAAAAGCATGTCAGGTCGCCTCGTCTAACAGTAAGGCAGTCTCATACAAGAATCTCTATTCCCCATCAGTGCAAGACTACAAGCTACTAAGCTCTGCGTTTATTCCAAATTACACCCCTCGAGTGGTGATATATGACTCGAGAGACCAAGAAAATTTTCTCGAAAGCCCCCCTTATGTTTGTCGAAATATCAAGGCTGCCCCCAATCGAAACAAAACGACAAACTAAAGCTCGGGACTTCTCCACAAATTTTCGAAACTTCTCAAGTGCGTGGTTTAGTAGTAGTAGGTAGTCCTCAAATTAATTACAATCATCATTTCAAACCAAACTTAAAAGACAAAAGGCAACAACAAAAAAAACACGCAAACACATTTATAATTTTATTACGTACCCTTTTCGCGATCCATGTGGGACGATCGCATAATACCGATTGGAGTCGAGCGGCTGATTGATCACCGGGATCAAGAAAACGTGATCCTCGAATACGGTGATTGTCAAGCCGTTAGTCTTCGTGTAACGAACACGAAGCTCTTTGTCCTGAGGAAAAGGCAGAAATTTGAGCTTCCGATTCCGCCACAACCCGAAAAACGAGTAGGTTACGGATTCCTCGTCTTCGATCACTAAGCAGCCGGAATTCGGGCCGTCGGGCTGCCCGATTTTCGGAGATTTCAGCACTTGGGAAAGAGGCCTCGTCACATACATCTCAAACAAAGTCTTGGGGATGTTGAAAGATGATGAAAACAGAGTTATATATAGTTAAAACCTCTAAATTCTTGTTAATATTGTTTGATAGGATTGAAATAGTGTTTTATCCAAAAAAAACGCCATGCAAATAGGTAGACGTTTTGGAAATGATATATACGGTGACATTTAATATGATATGATATCATTGAAAAAAATCCCTCGAATGAATTAAAATTGCAAAAGAATTAGTTCTTTTTAATATAAACTACTACGTAACCCGTGCGATGCACGGACTGTATAATTTTGAAGAATAATATAATTTGACGGGCATTAGGATCGAAATCGAAATCATTAAAATATATAGGAACATTATTGAATCATAAAATGTTCTTGACGTCACAATCATATATTATTAAAAACCTCTGTAACAACAAATTTTATGAAAAAACATAAAACTTTCTTTACAACTTGATTTATTTTGATCAAACGATATGCGGGTACAATCTCTATTTATCTCCTCTGATTCTTTCTCTTCATGAATTTGGGATTGAGACCTTGAAAGATGGATTTGATGATTGAACCTCCTTCAGGCTTGGTCTTGAATTTCGTTAACATTAATTTGGGGGTCGAATGACTTATTCCCGTATTAAATGTTAGGCCTTGACTTGATTAAAGACAACTTCTTGGAGAACTTATTTCTTTGATCTTCTGGAAAGAGAGACTTTGACTTGAATAACGTTGACTCGAGGGCTTGATAGCTTTTTCTCGAATTGAACGCTATGTTGGTTGAACTTCTCAACGAACGGGGCTTGAATGTCGTTTGAACGTCGTTGATATTCTTGGATTGACTTGAGAGAAGTGGAAGTCGTCTCTTTACTTCTTGGGGAAGAGTCGCCGTCTCCTTTTCTTCTTCTTGGCCTTCTTCTTCATTGAATGGACTTCGGGCGGTTCTTCAAGAACTTCTTCAAATCTTCAAGAGGGTTCTTGAGAGCTCTTGAATTTGAGACTTTAATCTTTGAGATGTGTTTGATATTTTTTTAGGTGTTTGAGGTGTTTTAGGTGTGATTTGTGGCATTGAGGAGAGCCCTATTTATAGGTGTAGGAAAGAGAGTCTTGGAAAAGAAGACATTAATTTGATTGGTCATTCTCTATTTGATATAATCTCTTTCCTTATCCAAAGATTTGATATAATCTCTTTCCTTATCCTAAGATTTGACTTGGTGGGCAAGAAATAAATAATTTATTAATTAAATATCTTATTTATCTTGGATTTATGTCTCAAAATAAATAAATACATTAATTAATAAAATATTAAAATTTCGATGTCTACAACCTCCTTGTACACAACATTATGAGTTTGATTATTTGCTAACTCCTCAAGAAGTTGCGTTGAGGATTGGGTGACTCGAGCTCATGCATTGAAACCACACGAAGTTTCAGTGGACATTTCTTGCTTCTTCGAATATCGTTAATGACACCGAAGGGAGCTTCCATTGGCGATTGATGTTGTTTTTGATATTTGGGATTTTGTATTTTATAGATGCGTGTACGATGTATTTTCTGTTTAGTATGCAGGATATTTATAGGATGTATATTGGAATTTATGATGGATGATATATCGTACTCCCTCCGTTTCAAATTATAAATTGTTTTGACTTTTTTGATTCATTCATTTTGCTATGTATCTAGACATATTATTATCGGATAGCAAAGTAGAAAAAAAAAAAGTCTAAAATTTGAAAAAATCTATCGGATAAACCAAATACAAATATGAGGTTTAAATTCAAACTCCCTTCAATTAAGGGATTTTTATTTCTTTGAATTATCGGATATTAATTTGATAGCAATCAATTAAGCGAGATTAGTGGGATTCTTTAATAGTTCACCTTTAATTAAAACGTATTTCGGGTTAAATAATGTGTATTGTGAAAGGAAAAAATCCCTTCATATCATGAAATTGATTTCTTTGATTTTTCAAAAAAA
>CACSLK010023397.1:10108228-10118417 GCA_902706635.1 Striga hermonthica
TTTTTTTCTAGTTGAGCTCTCGTGTGTTCTTTTATTTCTTGTTCTTGCTTTTTTACTTGGTGTAGTGAATATGTGTCATATGTTCTTGTGATTCTCTGTTTCTGTAAGAATGATTTTGTTTTTGTTGCCCATTTGCACAAGAAAAGCTGTTATTCAGTTTAATGGAGGGAGAGATAATGATTGATTTGTTCACAAACTCAGATTTTTGCCAGATGAAATTAATTATAAGATATAATGAAACCAATTTACTTATCAAGAAATCAATTTAGTGCTTTCCTATACAGAAGCTGTACCTTTGTGATGATTTATTATTTTAACAAGTTTTTGCCCTTTTTCTATATCTTGTTCCCTGTTATTCCCCATGTATTGTGGCTTGTTTTTTCAATTCAAGTACCTTCTACGTGCCATATCATGTCGTTCATAATCGTCCTTTACTCGTGATGATCATATGTTTAATCTTTGGCTCCATAACATTGTCTTGCAGCCAAGAGTTGATGTCCTAATGGAGTCTAAAGGTGGGAAAAAGAAGTCCAGTAGTAAATCCTTAGTCTATGAAGCTCCCTTAGGTTACAGCATTGAGGACGTTCGACCCAATGGCGGCATCAAGAAGTTCAGATCTGCTGCATACTCCAACGTATGTCCCCCGTTTATGAAATATCTATCGACTTTTATTCGCTTTCTTATTTCGCATCTCTTTGATTGATATTATCGTTCTATATTGATGCTGAATTTATTTTTTTCGTTCTTTTGCAGTGTGCCCGCAAGCCATCCTGACACTCTTTTACCGTAGTCCTAATTTATTTTATCTGAGTTTGCAATTTTCAGCCTAAATTAAATCCCTTGTTTGTTCATTTCCCCATCTGCCTTTTTGTTGGCTCCTAGCCTTGTTATTGCTTCTGTTTTTCTTTCTCGCACCAAAAAAAAAAAAAAATGCCTTCGTCCGTCTCGTCAATTGGGTTTGAAGGTTTCGAAAAAAGGCTCGAAATCACTTTTTCTGGGCCGGGCTCCGAACGTGAGGGCCTACGGTTGCTCTCCCGAGCCCAGCTGGACGAAATCTTAAAACCCGAGTGCACCATAGTAGCTTCCTTATCAAACGAGCACGTCGACTCGTACGTTCTTTCCGAGTCGAGCCTCTTTGTATTTTCTCATAAGATTATCATCAAAACATGTGGGACCACAAAGCTGCTCCTCTCCATCTCCCCCATACTGAAATTGGCCGAGAGTCTCTCCCTCGAGACTCGAGCTGTGAAATACACGCGCGGGAGCTTTATTTTCCCCGGAGCCCAGCCATATCCCCACCGTAAATTTTCCGATGAAGTTGAAATTCTCGACCGGCACTTTCGCCAGCTTGGCCCGGATGGCTCGAAAGCTTATGTCATAGGCGGTTTTGAAAGTCGACGTAAATGGCACGTCTACACTTCGTGTGCCGATTCTTTCAAACCAGAGAACGGGGTTTTTTGCTCATTAGAGATGTGCATGACTGGTCTGGATAGAGAAAAGGCTTTGGTTTTTTACAAGAATCAATCGAGCTCCGCCACCTGGATGACTAACGAGTCGGGCATAAGAAAAATTCTCCCGGGATCAAATATATGCGATTTCGAGTTCGACCCGTGTGGTTACTCGATGAACTCGATCGAAGGGCCAGCTGTCTCGACTATCCATGTTACCCCAGAAGAGGAATTTAGTTACGCGAGCTTTGAGGCCACGGGCTATGATTTGAGTGGCGGTGGTTTGGGTTTGGTGGTTGGGAGGGTTTTGGATTGTTTTCGGCCGAAGGAGTTCTCTTTGGCGGTGCATGTGGGCTCTTCTGATGTTGGTCTGTCTGAGGATGTTTATGGGCTGGGCCTGAGAGGTTACTCGTTGAACGAGAGGAGCTTTGACGAGATAGGGATCGGTGGGCCTATCATGTGGCTGAAGTTTGTTCGGAATGCATCGTGTGGTTATCGTTTGCCCGTTTTGAGATCTTGCCTTTAGAGGTTTATCCCATTCTCTCTACCATTTGTGTTTTTAGGACTCTGTCCTGGATCTGTTTGGTTTTGTTTGAATTTGAGAAGATTGTGTTTTGCAATAAAACCACTTTTTATCAAGAATTTGTTCATTAGTAGTTTAGTTATTCTTCAGTTTCATATATGTTACATTCATTGCTTGCTTAATTTACATGGGGAGTACAATAATGAGTTGAAGTGTGTTTGTGCATATGATCCAATGGTTCAAAAATCTACCCACATATGATCCAACGGTTCAAAACACTTACCACAAAATTTTCCCCCACTTTTTGTCCTTTCTTGGCTTAATACGTCTCTTTCATGGGTTTTTGTCATTGAACAAACTATTTATGCACAACATGACAAGTTTTGGCAATGGTCTAATCAATAGATTCATGAATTAATCAAAAAGAGAATTGAGAGAATAATAAGAGCCCACAATTTCCACTCCCAAATTATAGTTTTCCCTCAATCAATTTCAGTTCATACTTAAAGAAGAAAAGGCCCCCACAACACTACAAAAATTTTGCTTAACAACCCTTCAAGTCTATAACTTCAATTTAAGAACAAAAGTTCCTTAAAACCTCAGAACCACAGGCCCGGGCGACCCGTGCAGAAAGTCTAAAATTCCCGAATCAGAAGGGGCATCGTTGCAAAAAAACAAGTGTGGGATTTTATAAGGACATGAGAAAAAAAAAAAAACAGAGCTTCAGTGTCAAAAAATGTTTGTTTCGAGCGATAACTCTCTCAAGTCCGGGACAAAAAGGCTTTGATCAAACAAATTCCCAAACCACCGAAAGCCAAAGATGCTAGGATCACGGCAGCTTTATTTTGATCGTTTTCGGAAGTTTCACTTCTCGTTTGTTTTCTGTCACGATCTGTTTTTTCGCCCATATTTTCTCGTAAAAGATTGCTTAGATTGTCGAGCTGATGCATGATTTGGCGTTGACCCCGTGAAATATTGGACAGCTGTCAGAGAAAGAATTAGAGACAAATCAGCAAAGTTCAAAGATACACTTAGAAGTTAAGACTACAAAAATAATAACACAAATTACAGTAAAAAAAATCAGCTACATTAAAAAATCTGCTAATCTTCTGCAGTTGAAGCAGTTAAGAATTCAAAAACATTCAAACCAATAAATGCTAAAGAAAAATATACCTCTTCCATCAAAGGAGACTCTTTTGCTAACTGGGAAGAAGACAACGAGTTAGGCATCATGGGCTTGGGCCCAGTTAAAGACCCATTTCCCAAGCCCGATATGAAGTAAGATGTTGGGGCTGACCCGTTACACGTCTCGGCTGGTAGTGCTATGTTTTGTGCACTTGGTGAAACTTTTCTACTTGATAATTTGGTATTTAACTCCTCAATACGGGAGGTGAAATCATCCATTCGGTCATTTAGAGTGGAAATTTGTTCCGAGAGTTGCGTGACAGAGCCCTGAAAAGCATTTTCCCAAAAAGAGAAGATCGAAAAAAAAAGTTACAAAATTTTATAATGTAAGAAAAGGGAATTTTTGGGTTTGTAAAAGTGGGTAGAATCTTTACCTGATTTCCTAATGTTGCCGGTAAGTCTGGTGATCTATTCTCGAACCTCCGGTTCACCTTTGATAGGTTCTTGTCCCGGTTTGTCGAATATGAATGCGACATTCCACTGTCCCGAAAATATACATATATATCAGATAAAGTTTGAGAATAATTGAAATATTGAATCCACCATTTAATAAAATCGAGAAAAAGTAACTAGATTACAAGGGATATTAGAAAAAAAAAAAAAAAGGACATGGAAGTTATTTCACCTCGAATATCATTTTCTGCTGGCGATCATTTGAAATTACTTTAAAGGTTACTTACAAAGATTACACTTCACAATTAGCCTGTGTGTGTTTTTGTGTGTATTTCTTTTACAAGGTTGCACCTTCTATGATTCTTGAATCGTGCTGCCGAGGCCCGAGACAGTGCTTCCTTTGGGCTCGACACGAAGTCGTCATCTATGCTAAGCTTCGTTTTCAAATCATCAGGCAATGCCTATAAAATTATCCAATCAGAAACTAGCATACACTAGAAAAATAATTTAAAAAAAAAAAAGAAAGAAAGAAAAAAGAAAAACATACCATAACTTCATTCACAAGTTTCTCCAGCTGTATTTGTTCGATATAAGTTCTCGGGACATACGAACCATCCAACCCCAGTTGTTCCGCAACATGTTTTACAACAAGCCGGTCTCTACCTTGTACCTATAAGTTGCCACATACAACACAAATAATCAACAAAGAAAACATAGAAGTTAATTTAATAATAATATTATAGAAGGAAAATTGCAAATAAAATAAAATAAAAATGCATCACCTGAACATAGTGACGGTTTAACTGCTCGAGCCAGTCAATTTTCACACAGACCTTATCATCAGAAAAGACATGGCTGCTTCTTTTAAGTATTGCAGCTATCGTGTAACCCAAGGCCATTAGTCCGCCTAGGAGCCGAACACTTACTTCGAAAGTTATTCTTGGAGATATCACAAATGGAGGATCGGTTACCCATTCCTAAACATATACAAGCACACTAGCTTTTAGGGAAAAAAATGGAAAAACATGAGAGAAAGAGAGAGAGAGAGAGAGTTTCCAAGTTTATAAAATGAAATTGACAAGATCTCTCTCTCTAGAGAGAGAGAGAGAGAGAGAGAGAGAGAGGAGACAGAGAGAGTTTCCAAGTTTATAAAATGAACTTGACAAGACCTCCCTAGGCAAAGAGAGAGGGGGAGAGAATTTGCAAGTTAAAAAAAAATTAAACTTTTGCACGATATTTCCTTGTGTTGTAGTCTTGTAGACAGATTTAGCCACCAAATTTCAGCAGTGATTAGGGTCTCAGACACTAACCTCGAACATGAGATTGTATTTTCCATCCTTATTACGCATCCTAAGATACGACTGGCAAGTCTCCGGATCCTCGCCAGGTGGCAGAAGATATATGTCATAAGTTTGTTCCGTATGTTCCACATGTTCTTCAGACATCAAAGTCTTGATTTGCTCGACATCTACATTCCTCAGTGACTAGACAAAGCAAGAGTACCGTACAGTTAAAGTAATTAAACTGTAAATCTTATAACTGAAGCATGAATTTTTATTATCATACATAGGTTCAAAAGTCACCTTGAGTATATAAGTAGGACACTGAAATCCAGTAAAGGGATTAAATTTGTTGATAATCTTTATATGAGCCGTCCGGAGGTCAGGCTCGATAAAAGCCTTATACATTGGGTACACCTACAGAAGAAAGTCCAACTCAGAACCTCCGGAAAAAGAACATTAGGCAGAATTTAACGTTGTATTATTAAGTGTACAAATTAAGAATACAAACTGTTTCAGATATTTGGTGTATAATTTCTTCAGGTTCCTGTCCGGCACGCTGTATATCGCGCAAAACCCGTTTGACGAGATCGAAATGAACGCCACCTGTTACAGATACCCTAAGATCGAGCAAAGGCCGAAGCTGTTCGCTTAAGGCATAGATTCCCTCGATAATCACGATGCGGGAGCTCGGGACTTCAAGTGTCCTGTCATCAAAAGAAAGCATTTTGACAAAGATTTTGCGGTCAAATAAAGGAAAGGAATTATGTTAACCAAAAAAACAAAAAAAAGAAAAGAAAAAACTGCATATCATGATGATATGAGACATAGTTATTTGAGTTGGCCAAGGGCATAAGAATTCATAACGAAAACAAGATTTAAGTGGGGAAAAGGAAAAATGGAACAAATTAATAAAATGATTCGAACCTGTATCCTGTTCGGGAGCTAGATTTGAAATCATAAACCGGGACAGAAACGGGCTTCCCTGCCTTCAAATCACGAATGTTTTCCAACAAAGTGTCGTAGTCTGTCAAGCGAGGATCTGTTTACATGATAGTGTATTAGCAAAAAATGTTAGTGTATCTAGAAAAAAAAAAATATAAATATAAATGCGTCTGGTAAGCTTAATGAGTTCACAACTCTATCTGAAAGGGGGAAAAAAAGTTGATTAAAAAATGACTAGGACCTTTTTAGCTATATGTGTGTGTAAATACAAAATTCGTTGGCCAAAAAGAAGAATATGTTCTTAAGGTTGCTTTAACAAGGAGAGGGCTTAGGTTCAAGAAGGGAAAAGATTGTAGCCAAAACTTCTCATTTATAAGTTTTCGTTTATAAATTGATTAGTTGACATAATAATTTTCATAGTTTGATCAACTGCACCATCAGAAAGTTTCATCTTTTAACTCAGAACCCATCACTATATTACATATTTACAGTAAGAAAATCAGTCATCTCCATATAAAAAAATGCTCTGCAAGTAAAAATTCCATAAATTTTTACCACCTACAGTATATATTTGCCAACTAAAACAAACATCTTCAAATATCAACGTCACATCAAGACTCACGAAAAAAAGACGATAAAAACGAAAATAAAAAATAAAGTGAAAGGACAGAACACATCTATAAACAGCTCCTATAGCAAAACCATCAGAAAAAGAGAATAACAACCTAAATGCAAACATTCAGAAATATAGGTTCTTGATGCATTAGAACCAAAATATCATACCATCAAAGTTCCCATCGATTATTCGACTTGCATCATTGTAGTTGTCCATTGAAATAACAGCAATGCTCGGCATAAAATTAAGCATTTTCTCGGTAAAAACGGTCTTCCCAGCGCCCGATGGGCCAGCTACACCTATCAGTAATAACCCCTCGTTTTTCTGTGACAATAACTGGCATGCACGAACCACGACAAAGAAGCCTTTCTCGAAAGACAAATTATCAGGAATTGGGGCAATCTCATAGCGGTCAGTATCCTTCCTTTTGACCAATTTAACTTGATCTTTCAAAAGTCCCGATTTTCGGTACCCAAGCTCGTCGTAATAAGGATCTTTACCCATTTCTACTATTACTATTCTTGAGTTTCCTTCTGTAAAGAATATGAATGAAGAGTAAAATGATTATGTTTAACCACAAAAGAAAATTTATAGGATCATAGCACAAAACACTTGGATACTATAACAAACAAGACTGTCTAAGAAAAGAGAATTATTTGTTCAGAAAAAATAGTTTGCAAATAATAGTTGGCTCGACCGAGAAGCAAGAATTGCAGAAAATTGTTCTTGAGCTACACATTAATAACAAACAGTTAATAAAATCAGAGTAACAAACAGAAACAGTTCAAAAATGTGCTAGCTAATGAAGTAGCCTCCAAGCCCAGTCCTCACTTAAAGATTTCAGTTCACTATCTATTAAAGCAAACCCCACAGACGTCGTTTCACATACAAATTCACAAATTCTAGTTTTAACTGCTAACCACCCAAAATGGAGTCCTGTTAGAACCATCATGGGCAACAAAGCCTACATGAAAAGGAAAAATTAAAAGAGAAGATTATGAAAGCAACACAACAAAATAAGCTAATTGAACCCAAAATACCATTTGACCAACATCCCAAAACAACTCACATCATGCTGCCAACTTCAACCAACCAAGTAATTGCAGCCTCTAACTCTTTTTATCTTTTCTTTTCTTTTTTACCTTTTAATTATACAACAAGTTCAGAGAGTGGGGATTGGTGGGACCCGTTCCCGGGCCAATAGCCGGGGTCGGTCGACATTGATTCCAACTGAGTTACAAGTCCAAAATTTAGGCTCTTAAGCAACTCCAACATCCACACACCAAAAATGTACAGACACGAATAATCACAAAAACTTACAAAAGACCACATTTTTACACAATCCTTACACCCAATACTGAACCCATTCGATACTTATACAGCAAAGGAAACATAATAAATATGATCGACATTACAAGAATACAAAAAGTACAAACAAACATAAACATACCCAGATTAAAAAGCACAGCCCTTTTGCGCACGGAAACAAGTTCTTGGTTTTTTTTGGATCTAGAAAACAATACTAACCCAATAAAGGCAACCCTTTTCCGATAACAAATCAACAAAAAAGAGCACCCAGCTCGCTTAAAAGGAGATGCGAGAAGAAAAGGAATGTATCTGATTACACAAATCATATCACTCAGCAAAACTAAAAAAATTAAAAAAGGGACAAATAAAAAAGAGAGAAAAAACACTGACCTTTTCTACTGATACTCTGTTTTTCGGTTGCTGGGGTTCAGCAATTGAGAAGCAAAGGGAAGAAGCTTTTGTGCATTATTGCTATACGGGTCCCTTTTTTTTTCCTTTTCTTGATTTTTGTGTGTTTTTTTTTCAATTTATTTACTGAAGACAAGATCGATAGCTATATAA
This sequence comes from Striga hermonthica, assembly GCA_902706635.1. Classification (NCBI taxonomy): domain Eukaryota; kingdom Viridiplantae; phylum Streptophyta; class Magnoliopsida; order Lamiales; family Orobanchaceae; genus Striga; species Striga hermonthica. The sequence continues at coordinate 10,116,488 of CACSLK010023397.1, forward strand.
AGGGATTTTTATTTTATTTTATTTTATTTAATTTGTTCTGAGTACTTTTTGAGAACTGCGAATTCTTGAGAGTAATCGCCACGAATATCGAAGACCGCAAACTCATATATATAGTCGTGTGCCTGTGTTTGCATTTCATCTTATTGGGCTTCTTTTCAAATTTCCTGTTCTGTCCTGTTTTCTTTCTTTTTCTTTGTTAATTTTCAAAATTATGAATTTTTCAACTAGCTATTGTGAATTTTTAATTTAGGTCAATTACTCTACCAACATTTTTTCTTCTTTTTGAATTTGTTTTTTTCTTTAATATTTTAATTTAATATTTTATAGATGGGCTCGATAATTAGACGTGTCAATAAATAAGTTCGAGTCCAACTTGCTTACCAATTTTAATAGATAGACTCCTTGTTTTTTCAAACGATAGACTTGCATAAATACAAACACATAATTACAGACAGATAGAACAACCGGAAAAAATAGCTACACAGCTGGAAGCCTCGAACATGTAGGAGGACAACCTGAGGGGATGTCTAGGCTAATACAACATGGCCACAATTATACCCACAAGCTCCCAACATTAGAATAAGCATCACAAAAAATGCAGAAAACACTACAGACACAAAGAAAAATACTAGAATAAACCTCACCAGCTGACCGCAACCCCATACCCTAAGGCAGTGGCACCGAGCACGAATAAGAAACTTCTGACCAAAGCAGGCTAACCAGAACCCGCCTGAATACCAACAAACCCTTCCAAAGGCAAAAACCTCCAGAAAACTCGGATTTCTCACAACAATCCCTCACCCCCCCCAACACACAACCGAAGCCAGTGGCTACCGCAACCGATGTAGCCCATCAATCCCAACACCAGAGATCGGCCGAACTCGGGCACGAGTTTGCTGCCAAAACCAGCCCCAAACTATTGCCAACGCTGCACTCAGAGCCGACAACCTAGAGAGAAACCAACGACTCGTCGGACACCCCCTCCCCACTGCCGTGGCCACCAGGATCTCGGAGAGACCCCACACCAGAAGAGAGTCTTTCAAGATACCAGCCCACCCACATCCGACCCGAATCGGGTGGAGATTGTCGGGAAACCTCTGGCAGGAGGGCGCCACTAAAGAGAAAACCACCAACCAAGAAGATGAAAATGAGGATTTAGAGATTGGGTTTTTTCGCCGTTGGGAAGATTAGGTTGGTTTAAACAAGTTGAGTTGTTATGTGGGATATTACATCATCGGTTAAAGTACCTACAGATTATTCTAATGAGGGCACGTGGCTTAATGATCGAGCAGATGGATAGTCGATCAGAGGCTGAGGAATGGGTCAACGGAGTAGTAAGGCGCTACGACATTCTATGAAAAGCAGTTCAGTGATCCCCAACATGGGGGAAACGTGGCCAAGGCGGTTACGACGTGGGGCAATCCATTACCCATGAAAACAGATATAAAGAGGTAACGACATGAGGGAGAGAGGTACGCGACTTATAATTTTTCACCAATCATACAAAACCGAAACAGAGACTAACTTAGGCATCGGAGGGCCAAGCCGGAGATACCTTCCCTCCGGCACTGGCTTTTTTGCAGGCACTCAGGACAATTAACCGGCGTGGAGATGAGATCGCAAAAGGTCCAACCGGTTCGAGGTAACATTTGATACCAAGTTGTAAATATTTAACGAGGTAGACTCGAGTATTAATGAGTTGAGCTCGAGACTTACCTAACCGAGTTATAAAAAAATACATAAGTACTTCTATTTTGGAACCTTAAAGAGTTGATCTCAGCTCAACTCATAAACTGAACGAGCTTTAAACAAACTCGAGACGAACCCAACGCATGAGTAGTTACCTTCGGTTAACAACTTTCATATAGCTGCCAAAATATATTTATTTTTATAATAACAAAAATATTGTTAATTGTTCTTTTTTTTTTTT
>CACSLK010023397.1:10118488-10135716 GCA_902706635.1 Striga hermonthica
AAAAAAAAAAAAAAATCTTATTAAAGATGAAAATTTCCTAACGGATTGAGTGATTTTAGGGAGCATTGTTAAGTTACCTATACAATTAGGAAATGTGACAATTTCAATGTTTTGGTCAAAACATTTGATGCATATTGGACCTCATACATACATGTTCATGCATTATTCTTTTTTTTTTTTCTTAGATGGGTTTTATAAGCTTCAGAAGGGAGATTTACAATGGAGACCGAAGTGCTAAATAGCCCTATCAATAGATAAAATCAAACAAAAATTCTTACAGAAAACCAATTTCTTACGTAAACCCAATTCTTATAGAAATTCTTACGGAGATTCTTACAGAAATTCTAATAATTATATTGTGATTTTGTTGGAGTATAGATTGGAGTTTGACCATTTTTAATAATGTACCTATTAAAAAAATAATAGTTTAATGTACAATTTAGGAAGAATATGTCATATATTTTCCTAAAATTAATCCAATTTAGAATGGTTATGTTCTGTTTTTCGAAATGCATAATAAAATTTAAAAAAAAAAAAAGACAAAAAAATGTGAAAAATCATGTTCAGTCAAGTCAATTTAATTGGTGGGCGCGCACAAATTAAATTGGTTGCAAGAGATAATTTCTTGCTGGGATACGTCAGAATAAATGCTTCTGTTCTGGAGTTCAATGTATATATGCAATTGTGTACTTGTTATTTTGTTCAAGTGTCAATCATATAACATAACAATAATAAAAATCATACTTTTAAAATGACATAAATTGGAACAAAAAAAACAATAGAACATCTTACAATATAATGCATATAAATAACTTACAAAAATAATAATGGGTTGCCATGTCTAACAAAAGACAAAGAAACGCGCCTGAAATGTCAATTATGTCCTTACATGCTTACTCAAGTGTAGGGCTGCAAACGAGCTGAGCGAAGTCGAGCATTTACCTTATCGAGAATGATTGATTTTTTTTTTTTTAGCTGCCCGAGCTCGAGCTCGTCGAGCTCAATTTATGAGGCTCGAGCTCAACTCGAAATCAAATGCTCGAGCTCGACTCGAAAAATTTTAAGTGAAACTATCATTAAGCACTTGTTTTATATTATTTATATATAAGAGGGGTATTTTAGTAATTTATATAAATCGAGCCGCTCGACAATGCAAATTATGGGCTCGAGCTCGACTTGAGTTCGGTCAAACTTGAACTCGAGTCCAACTTTGACTCGAGCGCTCGCGAACGGCTCGTGAGCTGATCGACTCATTTGCAGCCCTAATCAAGTGAATCAAACATTGGGAACAATGTATCGGTATTTTTGTAGTTTATCCGGCATACAAAATCATGAGTTACAAATTAATATATGAGATTATTTTTGTCCAAACAATACACTTCAACCACATTATACTAATTTAATCTTATCTCATCCAACCAAACAAACGATGATAAAGAGGTCAAAATATTTAGGATTAACTTAAAATAATGATGATGACCTAATCACATGGTACATTCTTTCTTTTTATCTTTTAATAAAATAATGCTAGAAGCCAATTTCATCAATTTCAATTTCTTACATGTGAAAAATGAATGCAATCTGCAAAAGGTCGAATATTAATCATTTTTGGGACGCGGGAAATTAAACAATGATATTGAATTTGTACTAATATTGTCCGAAAAATCATTATTTTTAATCATGCAATTAATTATTTTTGGACGTACGAGACATAATTTCAAACACCACTAAACTTACCACTTGACAAATCATAAAGCTAGAATTTATTTATTAATTTTGTGTTAGACAGATTTAACGATTAAACGGACATTCTCTTTAAAAATATATATAATTTCAATAGAACATGTCATAATTTTTTTGGAAAAAAAATAACATACCGTGAGAAAATGCATTGGGGGAAACATATTTTTATCATTTTTTCTGTCAAAGTTATATTAAATATATAATTTTTAATTAAAAATCTCACTATGGCAATACAAATAAACATACAATGATAAAAATAATATATTATTGGACACTTCATAATATGAAACATTTTTTTTTTATGTTGTAGCGAGTCGTCTTTCACACAAAATAAACTTTTCAAACTCTTTCGATTAGTGAAAATAAATACATATATCATACTATGAGAAATAAATAAACAAACATCAACGAAAAAAATATTTAAAGCGAATATTAATAACTCACATGAAGTAACTCGAGACGTAGTAAATGTAAAGTGAACATGAACTAAAACCAGCACTTATTTAAAATGTAACGCTCATTTGTGACAAATCATTCATATTCCCACACCCATTTAAAAATACAGTTTTGCCATTGAGTCATCGGATGACTCGACTTATGGAGTCATCCACCCTTATTCACCAATAGTGTATTAACACGTATCTTATAATGAATACAGTTTGGACAACTGTCAACACATTAAGTGGTGAATGGCTCCGTAAAAAAAATCATCTGATGGCTCCATAGAATTTTTGTTTAAAAATAAGTGGAATTTATTTAATTCAATAATCGCCCAAGCCATATATTTAATTAATTTACCATTACCAAGTGTTTTAAGGTTATAAAAAAAAATAGTAGTATATGATTTGACCAGAAAAACTAGTTTAGGAAAAGTGAAATTTTATTGATAATTACTTATCTTGTGAATTTTATTAATAGTTACTTCTCTTAACCTTGAGAATTTCAACTACAATTGTGCCATGAATTATTTCCAAAAAAGATTTTTTTTTTTTATTTTTTTCTTGTAAATTAATTTCAAAAATTCGTATTAAGTAACCCGGATTTTTTTGGTGGGATACCATAGTATTTATAGTAGATACAAATCTTTTTACATCGATATACATGACGGCTCGACCCGCCTAACAGTTAGGCTATCTCACACATGAATTTTGTGTTACAGAAACAATATTAGCCAGAAAAGTTACAGTAGATGATGGATTATTAGAGTGAAATTGCCTAAAACATTTACTCAAAATTGCATAGATATATATTGCTGGGAATATTTTTTTGCTGCACTCTTGCAACAGTTCAACACTTATACAACTTATAAGGTACAATCATTGGGAAATTTCCATGGCAAATTTTTATTAAAAAAAAAAAAAAAAGGATAATCATTCTTTCCTCTCCAGACCCTCCTTGACAAGCCAATAATAATAATAATAATAATAATAATAATAATAATAATAATAATAATAATAATAATAATAATAATAATAATAAGTTGAATTAATTTTCAGTTTTTTATATTTCATTTCTTGAATTAAAAGGATCTTGTCATTGCATTTGAATCTGCAGAAGAAGAAAAACTAAAAATAAAAATCCCAGATCGAATTAGAAATACATCCCTTAAAGACTATTAGTATGCATGCTTACTTAAAAGTGCATACATAAAGCTATAATTGCTTTCATCAGATTAATGTAAAAAAGTACAAATTCTTGTGCGAGACGGTCTAACCATTAGACGGGTCCACCCATCATACTCTAAACAAAAATGCATACAACACACCACGAACCTTTTTGGCGACTTTGAAAGTGAAATTCGTTTCATTTTCTAATCTTCATGCTCATCATCTTCATCCTCAGAATCTGCGCCAAAATATCAAATAAGGGTTATATATATATATATAGTTACCGTAAAAAGCAATTCATTCAATAATTAAATCTGTTTGCTCAAGATACGAAACATAGTAAAGAATAAAAAAGGTAAAACAACAAAGTTAAAACAAACGGAGGATGAATATTCAGTAAAAACGACAATGATATATACAAGCAATTGATTAGTGGTTTTCGAGTGCCACTTACCGGACCTAACATCTTCACTGACTCGTCCCCTTGCTTGGATTTGCTTGACGAGCATTCGGTACATCAACACCCACCAATATACATGAAGAACGAGTAAGGAGAAAAGAAGGAAATTGAAAATGTAATAATAGATTGGTCCATCGACTTTGTGTTTTTCCTTATCCAATGTTTGTACGACTTCATAACTGCATATCACAAGAATTTGGGTCTATAAAACCGATAAAACATAAGAAAGAGTATTAAGGTTGTGTTTGGTAAGCATATAAAAAGCTAGCTTATAACTTACTTGATTAGCTTATATAAGTTCTTGTATTCAAATAAGTTTGGTTTGGTAAGACAAGCTTTTTTACAAAGTTCCAGCTTATCTTATAAACTTTCTTGGGTAACTTTTCAAATAAGCCCATTGAAATTTTTATTTCAGCTAATTTTTACCAAACACTTTTATCATATAAGCTAGCTTTTCAGCCATCAGTCATAAGCTATCAGCTATAAGCTCGAAATTCACTTAAAAGGTATAAGCTAGCTTATCAGTTGAGTTTACCAAATATAGCCTAAAGCCATAAATTTCAAGCATAACCCGATTTAGTGAAACAAAAGCCTTTTTCTAACATAGAGAGATTAGCATATACACCTTGTGCTCCATAGAATCCAAAACGGGTAGTATATAAGACGAAGAACAATCCACGACAATACAAAGAGGACAAACGAGAAGCTAGCCACTGCCTCTGCCCCACTATACTTCGACATCTTCCCGATTTCAAGAAACACATCACTCGCATCGTGAAGGGCTAAAACGACAGAACCCACACGTGCAAACCTGCGAAAAAAAAGATTAAAAAAATTTAAGGACAAATTCAGAAAAGAAAAAAAAAAAGACGTCTTTTTTGTAGTGTAATATATACTATATTTCATTTTATTTTTGAAAGAAGGTAACACAACAGTGACTCTTTTAAAAAAACACCTGAATACATATGATAAGACGATGAGAATGAATGTGGCAACGTGGTGACTCATAGAGACCCCAAAATCCGAACGTCTCGTTTCCCAAAATACCAAAGCAAAAATAGAGTACGAATAGAATCCACCCGCAAACATGTAGAGGCCCTTAAGTTTCAGCCTGAATACCAACAAGAAGAAAAGGAAGCAACTTTAACTAAACAATAAGATGAAGGATAACCCACTATTAGCAAAAGTTGATATTAATCTAAGTAAAGAGACTTAAAAAGGGTGAGAAAAAATATTCATACTTGTATGATTGGTCAGGCCAGACTTGGTTCCCGGGCCCTACCCAGAAATATTTTGTCTTTCTGAACCAAGGCTCGTTATAAGTCACGGCAAGAGCCAATATCTCAGCAGAAAGATAATAGATACATTTCCAAGCCGATTCTTTGAACTTCCTTATCTTCTTCTTTTGATCATCCGTCTCATTTTCCACCAATTGTGCTGCCTTTCCGTATATTACCCGCCTTCCAACTTTCTGCGACATGTAGTGTCGGTCAAAAATCGAGCCGAAAGAATAATAATCGAAATTCTTCAAATAAGCAAGAAAATAACTTTTATGTTTAATTTACGAACTTTTCAAGTTCACGGATCATTAAAAACTCAACTGTATGGTCAGAGAAAAATAAAAAAATGGAAAGAATACAGAACTAAGATCAAAGATCACTCAAGGCTCACCCTTATGTATTACTTTCATATCATTATATATTTATACGTGAAATACGTGTGTGTAAATGAATATTTATTTGTTCGCGAAATTATTCCAACCAAATATAACGACAGGAAAATAACTTTACTGCTTTGATAGTGTAAATGACCAGCTAGCCATTGGTTGCCAAAGATTCAGATGTTTTTTCAAATGTGTAAAGCTTTTTAGGTAGTCTAAAAATTTTCCTTAAGTTCGACAATCAGAGAATGAGAAACGAAAGGTAAAAGATAAAGAAATAGGGAAAGAAGGAAAGAAAAAAGAATAACAAATAGTAAATCTAGCAACATATAAACCGATTTGGCCGTTTGTGCCTTAGATAAGATGTTGATAACTAAAGTTACTAGTTTAGATGGAACATGAGCCAGCAGGTATTAAACATACTCAACAATTCCAATCAGCAACCCGAGCTTAAATCTTCAAGTATTATACAAAAAATCGGAACAAGTTCAGATACACTCGTTTAACATACGATGATTCAAATTCTCTGTTCAATCTATTTCGAGCAACTCCAGGGTGTGCTTGGACAAAATTTAGAGACAAAAGATTAATTTCGAAGGCTTCACGAGGAACTTCAAGGACTAAAACAGCTTTTATGCCTTTTCCTCTCATCCTATTGCTCAAAATCTTAAATTCCTACAGAGGAAACATTTAAGATAACTAAAAATTTATCATTATATCACATTTCAACATATGAACCTACGGAAGATGCTACAGTCCCAGTACGGAACCATTCCGTCAAGATTTGTAACCGTTAGATCAACTATCTCTGACGGTTACAGGATGATCTAACGGTTACAAGCCCCGACGAAATGATTCCGTAACGGGACCTTAGCATTTCCCTGAACGAACCTACACTTGGGAGCAACACAATTCAAATTTTTCTGTCACAATTTCCTATTCCTGCCCAGAACTGAACCACGTTGACCATAAAAACATCAGCAAATCAGATCATAAACCCAATATATCACAGAGTTCCTTATCCAAAATCCAAACTTGAACTGGCTTTTATCATATAAAACATTCGAACACTGATTATATCAACAATAAAGCGTCAAACAAAAGCATAAATCCAAATGCCACTCACAAAACCCATAAAAAAAAAAAATTAAAAAAAAAACCAAGATTACCAAAATTGGATAAAAGGGTACGAAAAAGTAGAGATTTTTAGAAAGAATAACCTCAAATACGAATCTGTCGAGCAAGAATCGAACTGTAGGGAAAAGCATAGCAAAAAATGGAAGCACGGCGAAATCCTCGTACTGCGGGTAAGATTCTTGCTCCCAGTCAATGGGATTCATCAATTCTTGAAAACCCATCACCAAAACAAATTATTATTAGGACAAAATGATTTGTCTTAAAATCGAAGAAAATAGGTTGGCTTTTGAATCATGGAATAGTGATAGCGAACAGATTTTGTTGGGTCATGTTTCTAATCATCTTTATGCAGCAGAGATAGAAACATATCTGGAGTTAAACAAGCTTTTTATGTTATTTTAATTTAATTTAATATTAATACAGTATTATATCCATATATTTATATTATAGGGAAATGCTACCGTCTCGTAATCATTCCGTCAGGATTTATAACCGTTGCATCATCATGTAACCGACGGGAATTGTTGATCTAAAGGTTACAAACCCGACGGAATCATTTCGTGACGGGACCGTAACATCTTCCTATATTACATGGCTGTCAAAGAAAAAGATTGGATCTGTATATCAGAAATTCTATGGTGCCACGTGTGACACCATATTATGGTGCCACAACATGATGTGACACATTATGGTTGGTGCCACACTACCACACATCATATTGTGACACCAATCATAATGTGCCACATCATGTTGTGGCACCATAAAATTTTTGTCTATATAGACTTGATTAGATGTAAAGGTTTTATTGTATAAAAATATGTATTGGATAAGAAAAAATTCAATTTCATCTCTCTCTCTCTCTCTTTTTAAGAGCATCTCAAATGCTCTAATGTTGTTGTATAAATTTTTTTGACAAATGTCAAACAATTAAATAGATTGTGAACCATGTAGGACAAATGTTGAGTTCACAACTATTAAATTTAAAAATCATTTCCAATGCACAATGTTGCCTAATTACAACATTATCTACTTGCCAAATATAATAAAATTAATTAAATAATTAAATAGTTTAAAAATGGTAATAATAATTATCTCTCTTCTCCTCATTGGCTAACTAGAGTGTGGAGTAGAATGTGGATGAACTACATTCTCCTCTACATTGTAGACATTAATTATGTCCACATCATCACAACATTTGTGATCACATTGTACATTAGATGATAGAAATTTGTGATATTAATAAATTTGTTAATGTGGAAGATAATTTACCACTACAACATTGAGCATTGGAGATGCTCTAATATACATATTTAGTACTATGATATATATTTTATAAAATATAATAATTATTATATATTTCTATTTATCAATTAATATTTTATTTTTTATGTAATTTAGTTTTAATCATTTTATTTTATATTACATTGGTTCACAATTTTAGGTCATGTATTTTATGTAAAAAACAATTTATTAAATAACAAATTAAATTTTTTTAAGTCCAACTATTTTTTTTAAAAAAAAAAATCAGAAAGAATTGACTGTTCAAAATAAATGAGACCAGTCAACAATTCTGGGCAACCCAAATTTGTAACGAATTATCATAATTGACAAAGTCTGCAGTCAGTGATGTCCTCAGTTTATTAGGATAGTGGGCCATCCTCGCAATTTATTTTTATTTTTACTTTTTAGATGGCAATATGTTGATGCAAAAAAAATATCACCAACTTTGCTCAACTTGTTACTTGCCCCATATTTAATTTAATAAATTTCAACTTTGTTAATAATTATTATATGGACTGTTAATAATTATCACCAACTTTGTAAACTTGAAATATATGGTTTGATTTATGAAATTTCATGATTTTGTTTTTTTTTTTATTTTTTTTTTAAATATTGCATCCCATTTTTGAGGAGCGTCGAAAAAGTCATATGAATAGGAAAATTTGTCAAAAAAGTGAAAAAAAGACTAAGAAGAAAGTAGCTGATTATGAGTACTACCTAAATAGCAATTTTATTGGACAATAAGTGAATAAACCATGAAAAATTGATTTGTAGATTAAATATTAACACAGTAACATTGACTTGAGTAATTTCAATTATGCACACATAGAGTAATTTGACTTTAATTTTGAGTATTTGAGTGGTGCATAAATGTGTGATACCGTTGACCATTACATACAAATATGCACGAGTCTGTGTTGATTCAACAATGAAAAATTTAATAACTATGTTGAAAGTATTTTAGCCAAGTATGGAATGAAGATCGATTTCGGGCCATGTCTCTCTCTCGAGAGAGGTGGTATGGAATTAGTCTCACAATTTATGACTCAGAAGAATGGTTATGACTCTTGTGCTCGGGGCTTGAGTTCTATTCTTCATCTTTAGTTACGATCAAATGGACATGAAAATCACCGATAAACACTGAAAAATGCGACCAAAACAAGAAACACGACAGGAAAACGAAAATAGAAGAAACATACAAAAAATGAACCGGATGAATACATAGACGAGCCAAAACAAACTCGACTCAAATAAACACAAAAACATACAAAATCAAATTGCAATAAAACAAGATCTTCTAAAAATGGACTGGAATGGTTATTGCTCGGTTATGACTCCTGTGGTCGGGGGTGAAGTTCGATTCGCTTCCTCTTGGGTTACGATCAAATGAACATAAAAATCGCCAATGAACACAAAAAAGTGTGGGCAAAACAAGAAACACAACACAAAAACGAAATAGAAGAAACATATTAGACCGGATGAACACATAAACAAGCCAAAACAAATTCGGCTCACAACAAAAATAAATACAACCACATACAAAATCAAATTGCATAAAAACAAAATCATTCCCAATAAATGTTTGTTGGCCTAGCAAACAATAAAAGTTTACTGTTTGTATTTTTTTGGGGGAGACGGCTAGAAGTTAGGTTTGAGACCTTACTGTTGAGTTTTTTTTTTTCTGGGTTTTCTTTTTGTAGAGAATCTTGGTTCTTTGATGATTCAATCCACAAATGACCAATGCGGCCAACAAGCAAGCCAAATTCTGGGAGGTCTTATGCGGTGAGTACAACGTTGACCCCACCGGAAAGTACCTCAGTACCTCCCGTCTCCTGCTCGAGCGCGTAAATATCTACTGCAACAAGGCCAGGGCAGGTGGCACGTCCCACGAGCCATTCTCATGGACCTCGAGCCTGGCACCATGGACTCCGTCCGATCTGCGCCCGTCGTGCAATTCCTTAGGCCCAATTACTTTCGTTTTCAGGTAGTCTGGTGCGAAGAATAGTTGGGACAGAGGGCGCTACACCAAGGGGCTGAGCTGATCGATTTCATGCTCGATATGGTTCACAGAAATGTGATTTCTTTCAAGGTGATTTGGTTTGGTTTTTTCTAATTTGTGTTCTTCCTTTGCTTGCAAGGAGAATTGACAATCGTAACAGGAATTTCAGACAAGAGTGAATGGATTGATGCTCTATTATGCAATCTGAAACATAGTGTTGATTGGAAATTCACACTTTGCTCTATGAAAAACAGGGTTGTTTTTGTTCTCCTAAATACTTACATGCATGAATTTTGTGTTCCGTTAAGGAAGGAAATATAATGCAACCATTTATAACGAGAGCTCATGAAACGTTCTATAATCTCAGTAGTTCTGAAATGATGCAAATCGACATCCCCAAGCAACCAACCGTGGACCAAGAGTAAGTTATCTTTTATTTCGGCTACTTTATTTTGCCTTTAGTGACTCAAGAATCGAATTTGTGACTTGAGAGTCGAATTTACTCATTTCCTCCTAAGATTCATCTGTTTTTACTTGCATTGCTTTTAAATTAGCATTTTTGATGTAGGGAAACGTACGAGTGGGAATGATAAAACGCGTAAATACTCTCTCCTAAAACACGTAAAACTCACAAACTCAATCAATTCTTATTTCATATTCAACTCCCTGAATAACATAGCACAAAAACCCTTTAAATAAGACACTGGAACTAAATTCTAACTTATTCTTCAAGCTAACTATTAATAATAATAATAATAATAATAATAATAATAATAATAATAATAATAATAATAATAATAATAATAATAATAATTGAGCTATTAAACTATTCTCATCATTCTCCCCTGGTTGAGCAGGATTCGGCCTCGAATCCGACTCGTTCATGTTGGAGTCGTCCCCATGACAAGAATACCCCAGACATTTCCCTCGATCGAACACAAATGTTGAACGTCTTCCAACAACCACGAACGTAAGCATAACACCGGTCAAGGACTTAACAGACGCGAAGGCACATGTACACGTCACCGGTCGCAAAGTCGAATTAACACAAAATATACCACATCGATTTTTGCGCTTAAGTCCAAAACAACGACCAAGCATCCCGTTGTTGGGAGATTTCGCGATAGGCAATCGAAAAATGGCCCACCAGTCATTGAGTATCGGCGTCGGCTCCGAAAAAACATCATTGGCCAAAATACTCAAAAAATCGGGTGTGGATGACTGCTTCTCATTCAAAGACTCAACCGTTGCGACGTCCCACGTGGGATCCATATTACTGTAAAAATATTTTATCATCATCGGAGGCTCCTCATAAAAAATGGGTGGACCGACGTACATTGGCCCGTCAACGTGATCCTCGTCGAAGTTAGGACTGTCAGCGCGAAACGGGCCCACCTCTTGACCAAAATTGCTGCCAAACTCACTCTCTTCTATCCCAATTCCCGCAGCCCAATTTTCCCAGGTGGGCTGCTTCTGTTGAGGCCCAAAATCACTCCCTAACTTATCTTCTCCACACGCCCAAAATCTGCCTTCATCCCCTTCTCTTTGTACTTGTACTGCGCCTCTGTAAAATCTGGAAAATTGAGAACCCATTCGCCCAGCCTCATTCTTGTGGTCTCGCCGCGCATCGCAGCCGCCGTCGCCGGCGAAACCCGCATCATCGCACCGCCGATCGCGAATACCCGAGTCATCAACAAACACCGCCGTCAAGGGTTGGCTCCATCGAGCCGCGCGGCCGCCACTGTCGCAAAAACTGGTACCTTTCTGCCTCCAATCGCGCGTTCCAGCCGTGGAAAAACCCTCATTGGCCCAGCACGGCTCGCATCCAAGGAGGTCTCCACCGTCGACAACGGTGCGACGCCTCTCCTGCGGCCACCGTCGCGCGCCCACCACGCCTTCTGCAGCCCGACGGAAATCGCCGTCAAGGGCGCTGCTCAATCCTCAGCCAGCAGCGGTTCGTCGGAAGTTGTCGGCTAAGGCCTAAGTAGTTCTCCGGAAATCGCCACCTCAGGCTGCGTGATTGAGCAGAAATTGGTAGTCAAAACCCTTCTCAGGCTGCTGTTGATTGCAAAATCGTACAGCCCCCAGGGTTTTCTCGTCGTCGCGCTTGCCACCATGTCCAAAACAACCTCCAGCCCGTTGTTGCTCGCGAACTCGGGACTGACCGAGGGTGTCGGCTCCCTGCCATGGTGGTCGATCTGTAAACGGGTTAGCCGACCCAGTAGAGTCGTGAACGTCGTTGCCGTTCAGAGGTGGCTGGGATCGCTGTCGGGGCGCCCCGACATGGTTGCTTCCCACACGACCGCCTCTGTATCCCCCGCGACAGTCACGCCCTCCATCACCGTCCGTCTGCAATTTCGCAACAACCACGTTGTTCGGCGTCAAACACACATCCTCGATCCCCGTCGAAAGATCTGTAAACCAATCCGTGAAACGCACATCCAACTCTTGAAATCGATAATCAATCTGTTGAAACCGATCGTTGAAGGTTGCATCACATTGTTCGTTTACGGCATCTTCTCGTCCGGCGACATCGCGAATCGTACTGAAAGTTGATACTAACTGATGTAGGGAAACGTACGAGTGTGAAGGATAAAACGAGTAAACTAGATACTCTCTTGTAAAACACGTAAAAGAGATACTCTCTCTTGATAAACTAAACAAGAACAAATTTTTATTTCGATCGATAAACTGATCATCATACATTCTGTCAGGCTGCTAATAAATAGAGTTCAAGATCTCCCACAATCCATAACTTATCAAACAAGTAAATAAATATCTTCTAACCACCTTAAAGATAAATAAGAGATAATAATAACAATAATAATAATAATAATAATAATAATAATAATAATAATAATAATACCAACTGATGTAGGAAAACGTACGAGTGAGAAGGATAAAACGAGTAAACGAGATACTCTCGTAAAACACGTAAAACTCACAAACTCAATCAATTCTTATTTTATATTCAACTCCCCTAATAACATAGCACATAACCCTTTAAATAAGACACTTGAACTAAACCCTAACTTATTCTTCAAGCTAACTAATGATAATAATAATAATAATAATTGAGCTATTAAACTATCTCATTAATTTTGAATTTGTCTTCTCTTGATTTTCAGCAGCAACTGAATATAAATGCTTTTATGGCCAAATATATTTGTAAATGCGCACCAAAATTTTGAGTGATTATCACCTTAGATGCCCTCAATGGATTTAAGTCTATTATCCAATTGCCTTTCGTTTTCCATGTATCTTATACGTGAATGTCTTACACCTAAGACAAGTTGTAATTTATACCTACAGGCTATAGAAGGCCAAGTGAGGAACTCATGCACGCCCATTATAATAGCCATGTGCCGCTGCTATGTACTTTTACCACAAATGGCGTTGAAAGGGGTCCACAGTATCGGTACACATTGCATGTCAAGAAAACACATGTTCAACGTATTTAGGTAAAAAAAAAAAAAATGGTGCTATTGTCATTATTGTAAATTATTTTATTATCTACAAAATAGATCGGTCAATTGTAACGTATATTTTGAGATGTGCATGTTTAGTGTTAAATAAATGAAGGTTGATACTTGTTTATAATATGAGAAAAGATCTTCACACAATGTCAAATATACCAGCATAATATGTGAATAACTGCAACAAAGGTCAAAATATAACATGCAACAACTGATACAAATTTCCAGTGTATTTAGAGATCGAATTTGAGTCCGCCGACATAACTCAACTAGTCTTTAATAACATATTCAAATTCAAAATATAGTCATTGTCAAGTAACCTTGAAAATAATTTATTTGTTTGAAATCATAGGTAGTTCAAATATAGACTTTCAATTTTTAAAAATATTAAATTTAATCTGTAACCATTATCAATTAACCTAGAAAACTAAATAAATTGATTGCGTGATTTTAAAATACCAAAAATAATTAATTTATAAGCAGAAAACTACTATAAAATACCAAAAACAGGAAAAACAAAACTACTATAAAGTCAAAATACCAAAAATAATTAATTTATAAGCAGAAAACTGCTGCCTATATTGAAGGAGATAAATTATGACCAAATATCCCACCACTCATTCATTTATATCCGTACCGTAGCCCCTTTCCATACCATAGAAAGACTACAAAAATTAATGGAGATAAACATGTGGTTTTCTAGAAAATGTACAGTACTTGTTTTAAATTATTTTGTTAGTTAAATTATACCTTAAAAAAAATGATTTCTTTAATTCTTTTTATTCATTTTTTTTTTTCAAAACATATTGTAATGTATCCTATAAATAGTTCTCCATGAAAAAATTAATTTTGGGTTCCAAGTAATTGATTTCTTGAGTCTTGTTCGTAATTTATTTTTCGTAAAACACAAATAATAAATTGTAATGCCTCAGATATAATTTTCGACGAAATTATTTCGAGGTTCGGAGAAAACAGTTTTTTTCGCGTCCTATTTCGAAATCTAAAAAAAAAATACTACATTGTAATGTTCTAAAAATAGTTTTTTAGGTCTCCAGAAATCGTTTCTAAGTTCCAAGAAAATGGTTTATTGATCCTATTTGTAAAAGTTTTTTTTTAAAGAATAATAATTTCATGTAAATAAAAAAAAGATTCTAGAAACTATAGAAGATTCGGTCAACGAAAATTAAATTGAAGAAATTGTCAAATTACAGAAGATTTGGTCCCCAAAATTATAGTGACACCAAAACTACATGCAGTGTTTTAAATACTGTGGTCATATCGGTCTAGCCACCGTACGCGGTATTACTGGTCGGACCGATAATTTGGTGGTATTACCGGATTAACAAATATAATAATAAATATAAATATACATACAAATATTTAATACCAAATGTACTAAAGTAAAAAATAAATGATCATAATCAACTTTTCAATGACATAAAAATAAAATATTTTAAATACCAATTTTTTTTTTTAATTAACCAGTATATTGGATCGGTATTTTGCGGTGTTTACAGTATGATCCCGGTACAAACCGATATAACCGTAAATCCGATATTTTGAGTATGTTTGTACCGTACCAATGGCCGGTATCCGGTATTACCGGCCGGTACGGAACAGTATTTAAAACATGGTTACCATGAATAAAAGGAACAAACTACTCATGACAAAAACTAATGACAGTAGTAGGAGGAGATCCCATCATATTATGCCCGAGCGTGCTAGTGCTCCAATGAATGAGTGTAAAAAAGTGTATTGGGGGTATTTTTAATGTTACATTCAGTGTTTTAAATACCGTACCGGTGACCATATCGGTCTAGTCACCGGTACGCGGTATTACTGGTCGGATCGGTAATATCGGCAGTATTACCAGATTAGCAAATATAATGCTATATATAAATTTACATAAAAATATATAATGCCAAATGCAAAAAAATAAAAATATAAATGATCATAATCATTAATTTCAACTTCTCAATAAGATGAAATAAAATATTTTAACTATCAATTTAAATTTTATTATTTCAAATTAAAAAAAATATATTTTTTTTATTTTTTTTATTGGATTTTGTGGTTTTTACGGTATGATCCCAATACAAATCGGTATAACCGTAAATCCGGTATTTTGAGTGTAATTGTACCGTACCAATGGCCGGTATCCAGTATTTCCGGTATTATCAGCCGGTATGATACGATATTTAAAACATTGGTTAAAATGACTAAAAATCATCTTTCACCATCAAGTGACTAATATTTCTATCTTTTGAGAAGATAAATGAGGAAATGCTTCAATCTCGTGACGAAACCATTCCGTCGGAATTTGTAACGTTAGATCATCATATAATTGGTGTGGATAGTTTATCTAACGATTATCAACCCTGATAGACTGTTTATGTAGCAGGATTGTAGAATTTCACGATAAATGGATAGAAACTAATATTAACACTAATTTAAAAAGAAATTGCCATGAATATTACCTATTTCTCCTCCTTTAAGTTCTAATTATTTTTGTTGCATCAAAATCTAAAGCTTTTATGTAGATCTCTGATTATCTTTTTATTTTTGTAAAAAAATGATAGATTTTATAGGTAAAACACATAATTACACCCGACTCACTAGTCGAAAAAGGGAGGCTTACCGAGTGGTAGCCTAGAGTACACAACTAAACACGCACAGACAACCAACGAAAAAACACACTCCCCACAAGAAAATACCCAATCCCAATGGGATAATACACAAGCCTCAATGAGTGAATACACAGTCCACAAAAGGAGAAGAAAAAGACAAACACACGCTAACAACACAAAACCTAAAAAACAAACTAAGCTAAACAATAAAAATAATCAAGGGCCTTCCCCACCAGATGCAACGAGTACTGAACCGGCACGGCTCAAGAAGATACCCTGGTAATGAACCACAAAAGGAAAGCTACGCCATCCACGACCTAGAGTGGAAAACTCCAACCAACGGCGGCTAAACCACACCAACCCGAGACCGAAGCCAACCTAAGTCCACCACCAACGAGCCCCCAGGAGAGACCCCAAACCCCACGACCTTCCACACCAAAGCCCCCACTCGTCCCAACTCCAAGAACTACCACTGGCCGGAGAGTTCGACGACCAAGCACCAAAGGCCACCGAAAAAAGGAAGTTCGAGGGTCAAGACTCACGCCAATGGCAGAACACGACCTCCAGCCCAACCCACCGCACCCTCGACAAAAACCAGCGACCACACAACCTCCTCGCTATGGAATCCCATGAAAGAAGCAACCCACGCGAAGAACAACCGTCGCTCGCCGGGGACCACACCGACCGGGAGAAGCAGGTGCCGACCCCCACGCCGCCACTGGGCTCGACACACGCTCTGGTGAGGAGGCACTGCAGATCGGAATTTAGGGCCTAGGGTTTATTTGAGAATTTGGGGCTACGAGTGGAGAGAGAAAAGACAACCGAGCTTATTCCCACCTTAGCTGCATACTTTGTAGATCTCTTGAATTAAACTAGTCGTTTTTTAGCTCAACTCGCGAAGGCTGGAGCAGCTCGACTCGTTTGATAAACTAACCCAGCCCGAGCTTGTTTAAGACACACCAAACTTTATAATTAAGGTCACTATGATTTTCTCAACTTTTTGTATAATTAAGCTTGTTAAGCCTCGAATTGACTTGTTCAAGAGCCGAGCTCGTTTGGAGCTCTACTCATAGGACTCCTCACAAGATCACAAAAAAAGACATTAAATAAATTAAAAAAATATATCTAGTAACACAACAAAAACATCAAAATCTTAAGTCGGCCAAATGTTTCTATTTTTTTTTCCACTGTCCCCACTGTCCTAAATTCCTTAGGGAGAAAAAAAAAAAAAAAAAAAA
>CACSLK010023397.1:10140647-10153477 GCA_902706635.1 Striga hermonthica
AAAGAACTCACCACAAATCCGAACTACATTGCTAATCACGGAGTCTTGAATCAAGATTGCTTGCTGGTAATTTAACTTGCTACACACAAAACCAACCAATTTAATAGATCGCAAAAGGCAAAAAGAAACGAAATTTAGCGACCCAACAGTTGGAAAAAGTCCTTGATGAGATACCCATTATCAATAGAACAAGATAAAAAGGTATGGATCAAATATATTACCCCCAAACGAACCCGGAAAAGCTTCAAACGAGCAAGCCCAGATGTTTGGGGCTAGGGATTCCGAAGTAACAGAAACAACCACGTGTTTACGTATAACAACACGAGAACACTTGATAAATTCAAGACAATAGAAGTATAGATTACATAATATGATGAAAATTTTAAAACCATTACAAACAATGATTACAATATTAGTATATTTTGTAATTTATGTGTGTGTTGTAATAATTTGATTTTAATATTATGTTTGTTTTTATTTGTGTATTTTCTGATTTACGCGTGTTGTAAACTATTGATTTTTTATTTGTGTATTTTTTGATTTACGTGTGTTGTAAACTATTGATTTTAATGAAATCTACTTGTTTGATTGTGTTATATTTTTATTCACAAGGTATCATTTTAATTACAAATTAAAATTCTAATACACCAATAAATAAAAAGCACATAAAATTATTTAGCATAAAAAAATATTTACTAATACACATTATACTAAATTTATCATTAATATTACATTGAAATGCATTAAAAAAAAGATGTAGCGTTGCTACAGTGTTACGCCAAATGTGGCGCACCACTGTTCAATTCTCTACTCCAACGCAGGATTCTAGCACCATATTGTACTAATTTTTTTGCACTACTCTAGTGATAAAAGCTAGAGGTAGGGCAACACTGGGGAGGCTCTTAGCTAGGGAGTGGGGAGTTAGCTTGTGAAAAGCGGGCCTATATTTCCCTTCCCATAATCCCATTGGCAATTCATATTGGGCCTCTGCTAATTTCGACCATCTCTTATCTTCGGCTACGTAAAATAGCTACTACACAGTGAGCCAATATGAGTTTTCGAAGGATTATTATCTAGGTTTATCTTTGAAGGGTTTCTCTAAGTCTCTTAAATTGGTTTTTCGTACTCATTATCCCAAACTAAGTAGGTGAATCGGAACAAGTGAAGTCTAATCTATACACCCCTCATGAATACCAACACTATATAATCACATCAAGCCACGACTGATATAGGATAACACAACAGGTAGAACATACCCATCATACCAACTGACCAAGCCGGTTGTACCGGCTGGTCGAGCATGAGGACATGTAGGTCGAACCGGTACAGAACAATGAGCCCACAGATCAAGGAATGCATTAGAGGCTTTAAAAGGCACCTACAGGTCGAGCTAGGGCCCTCGAATGGCTTGGTGGAAACTCGACCTGGAAGTATGGCTGGTCAGGTGGTCGACCAGAAGGACAATACGTAAGTTCAGCATGTACAACATTCTACCTCGACAGGATTCGAGTTGGTCGCACGATTAGACGATATAATACGATAGACTAATGAATAAGCATAAATATTAATAGTATACTGATCACATGATTAGGCACTCTAATACGTCCATGATGTGGGCATCATGGACATTATATGTTTGAGGGGAATATTGTAAAAAATATTGTAGATAATTGATTTGTAAACATGATAAAAAATATAAACTTTCTATGTATTATCAACTCATTAAGTTAATATACATTGTAATTCTAGATATATTGTTTAAATGATAAGTAAAGATGCCACATTACGTTCTTTTGTTTTTTCTCTTGTTATCTGATATAGATCATAGCTCAGTTGAACCGGAGCTGCGACTTCATTAATTAAAAAACCTCAAAGTTCAGCCGGTTTAATTAATATCCACCTCAAACAGTTTAAATGGAGCAGGTCGAGCTACACAGGGGTAATTGAGGTCAAGTTAATTGATGAGGAAGGCCTATTGGTGCAGTCGAGCTAATCTACATAAGGCAACGAGGTAATTCACCCAAGCTAGGGGGACCAAGCTAATGCGCCTAAGATAACGAGCTAGAGTGTGATCTAGCTCAACTGTAAAGAAGACTTATTTGGTATTCAGTAAGTCGAACTAATCAATGCGGAGCCTATGAGCGTGAAGATTGTGGTAAGCATGGACTTGATTGAGATAAGAAGGAATCTAACTAAAATAAGGATGAACACTCAGCAAATAAGATCAAGACTCGAACAGTCAGACAGGCTGACCGCGACAACCGAACAACAAGTATTTCCTTATAAATGGATGAGGTACACCGGGAGACTCTCCAGACCCTTTACTTTGCAAGTAATCAGTTGTTTTTAGAAGATCGGAGCTCTGCAGTACCCGGTTCACCTCAAATTTAGGTCCCGACCCATCATTCTCATTATTTTGCTCTTTCATATCCGTAAGAAGCAATCTGATATTAGTATTACAATAGGGTCAAATTTGCGTTTCATTATATCATGTGGAATTCATTTTACATATTTCTCAAAATTGCACAACTCAACAAAAGTAAATAAACAATGATATCAACATATTACAATTCCAACCCAACTTTGCGCATATATGATTCACATCAAATATCAACCAGCTTTCTATGTTGCAACTAAAATATCTAACTTCCCTTTCAGATTTCTGAACAAGCAAGTGTCAAAGCAAATCTTCTGTCCCAGTTAATTTCGCAAATTCATTTTCATCAATTCTTCCCTTTTTCAGCTTTTTCAGCAGACGGTACTCCCGGTCCAGCTCGTCAGCATCTTCTGTCGATTGAACCGCACGTCTCTGACGGGCAGTTTGTTTTCTCATGACTGTTTTTGAGGCATTTGATTTTGGTGCCGCTTTTTCAGGCCTGTGTGGCTTTTGCTGTTCTGCAGCTTGTTTCGCCTGCAGTTTCTTCTTTCTTTGTTTCTCTCGGGATTTGTCCCTGGATATTCGATATAATAATTTTGAAATCAAATAAACAAGCATTAGCTAGCATATATGCATGAGAAGGGTATGATCTATAATTGCACAGTTATTTATTCAATGGTTTATACAAATACAAATAACCAAAAAATGCAAACCAGTGCTTTCATTCAGGGAAAATAAGGAAACCTACTATTCCAAGCTGGTCTAACTTTCTTTCTTTATTTATTTTAAATTTATTGTTCACAAAAATACCCCAGTTTTAAGTCTGCAGCTCAAAATGTAAAATAGAAACAGAGGGCAATTTAGAAAATTTTAGATTGTTGGTTTGTATTTCTCTTTTGTAATAAACCCTTCAAATTGTCATGTTACATGCACTGCAATCCACTTTTTTCTTCGTAAGATCACGTATGATGTTATAAATTTGTTATGTTATATAGGAAGGAGAATTAAATCTACAATATTAAACACGATCATGATCCCTAAAGCAGCTCTTTCTGAAGAGATTCTAAAAGCAATTCATGTACATCAATGAGATATAATAAGGCAAATGACTAACACAAATGATGCAACTCAACTGCGAAAGTTTGCTTTGGAAGTGCAAGAGCAAGAAATGGAGAAGAATCTCAACACGAAGTAATGTTTTGACAACTTTTGACAAAGGATCCTTACTTGTACTTGATATCATCGAGTTTTATATCTTCACATGGAATAAAACCTGCAGTAGAAAGAGAGTGGTGCTTTACTTCGGGCATCGAAGGGAGCTGCAATATACCAAATCCCATGCCCAACTTCCCAATTTCGAGTTTTTTCCAACTGCAAATAAAGGCAACTTTATCAAAACCAGAGACTGGGTAACGAGATTTAAAAAAAAAAAAGTTTACTACCTAAAAATATAATTACAAAGATGCTCTTTGTAAGCACGGACGTAAGATACAAGAGCCCTGAGTCCTTTCTCCATAATATCACGGTCCTTTTTGGCAGCCGAACGTATCTGGAAAACATGAGCAAGTTACATAAGTGAGAGTACCTTCCCTTATTCCTAAATAGGTCAAATTACACGAAACCATGGATTTGCAAGGACCGCATGCACTCTCAAGCTTCCTGACTGATTTACTTTTTTTTTTTTGGGCTCCATTGTATATTGAATAAATATTAGCAGTAAAGGTGCTTTACCTGGGGAATTATATCAGGAGCCTCATCGGTGCATTTTCTCTCTTCCATTGGAACTCTCTTTCTCCTGAGATACTCTACGTACTCTATCTCCTGTTTATTATAAATAAGAGATTATTACATTCAAGAATGCACATTTATTCTAGAACAATCAAATAATCTCTAAATCAGCATTAAACTGTTCTGTAGAACCAAACCTGTGGCATGAGAAAGACAACTGCACATCCTTGACGTCCCATCCTTGCAGTTCGACCAACTCTGTGTACAAACATTGTGGGGTCCTGTGGGGGATCATACTGCATATTAAAAAACAATCAAACAATTATTTTTAGCATTTCAAGATCATTTCTACTTATGCATAAAATATATAGATCAATGATAGCTATGACAAATGGCTTTGCTTACCACAAAAAAAAATATATATATACACACAATGACTGAAAGAAGAAAGAAAGTTTAACTTTGACGGTAACTTTATTTTTCTTCTCAGCTATCAACCGATAAACCTGATTTTCAATAACTAAATGACTTTTTCTTGTCAGATGGTAACTTTACTTTTTCCAGAACAGAATAGTTTGGACATATTTTTCTCTCTGAACAATGACTAAATGACAGTTTATACTTTTCAGGTGAACTGTGATACTTTTATAACTTTCCAAAGAGCACGACTTCTTGTTGAGAAGTATGACCATCTGACAGAAGCATTCTTAGGTCAGATGATCAGAAAGAAGTTTCTATATTCTTCCAGATTCTCTAATCAAAGGTGGATGGATAGTGTAAAAACAACATTAAATAAGTTATATAATTCAATGGTCATTCTTCAAACACTCGACTAAAACATGCAACATGCATTAGCGTCATTAGGCAAAAAAAACCTAGTTATTGTGCTCCCAGCTCAGGCAAAGAGAGGAGAGCATTCCAAAAATGAAATTGATTATTAGCTACCTGTAATACACAGTCAACGCCAGGAATGTCAAGCCCACGAGCGGCCACATCAGTGCAAAGAAGAACGCCACTTGATAGAGACGTAAATAAGGCCAATGCCTTTTCCCTAACTTTCTGCATAAGCAAAATAAGTCCTCAGCACATGCGCTTGACATAACATGTCTCTAAACTTAAACTACCTTGAGGTTCATAAATTTTTTTTTAAAAAAAATACCTGTTTCATCTGCCCATGAAGGGAGATCAGAGAGAAACCCTTCAAAGCAGGTAGAAGTGGAAGAACAGCTCCCCAGTAATCAACACATGCACAAGTCATGAAATAGCTACAGGAAAAAGAAAGTTGCGCGTATTTTATTGAGAACTTCAAGCAGCCCAACTCATACTCTATAGAAAAATAAAAAAGCACTTTCAGTGTGCGAAAATGATAGATTTTCGGATTCAAACTCACATTATTATTTTCTGAGCCCTGTTCCTAGTGAGGAGATCAATGAGCTGTAAAGGTTTCTTGTCTGCTTCACATTCAAGATACTGTTGATTCAAACAACCAAAAACCAAGTTCAAAGATCAGTTCTCCTCTTTTTCTTTTATTGTTTCTTTTTTCCACCCCAACTTGTTTGGGACTAAAAGGCTTTGTTGTTGTTGTTGTTGTTGTTTCTTTTTTCCCTTTTTTCTTTATAGAACAGAAAGTCAGATTTATTTGATTAAGTATCATGCAGCCCCTGAATCTTGAAGTAAGAGGTTACTTCACACAGCTTATAAGCTCTCCGAATATTCTCACAAGCTACTTGAGAACTTATAAAACTTCAAAATGACGCAAAATTTTACAGGATCCTCAAAATGCCGTTTAGAAAAGCTGTCTTCAGAGAAGTAATCTTTTAATTAAAAATGGTCTTCTTCAGAAAAATTGATAAAAATTAAAAGCAAACACATTTCTGTAACTATTTTAGTTAGCATATGTCAGTAACATCTCATAAATCCCACCATAATATTTTATCAAAATACTCTTAACAACCTATCTCCATATAAGATATAACATAGTCCAAGCTTCAAAGCATCTTGTAATATGTGGGATCTCTATTGATCTCTTTTAATAATCTCAGCCAAACACCTCCCAAATACGATATCCAAATTAGAGATAGCACCGAAAATTTTGGCGCAACCAGCAGACTGAGAATATACCTCGATTCTAAGTTGTGAAGGAGTTTTGGAAGGGGCAATTAGTTCTGAAGATGTTACATGCTTAAGTCTCTTTGATTCAGCTCGAACTTCGACCCTCACTGGATTCCTTAATCCTGCTTTGGATAGCTCCTCAACTGCCTCAGTTTGAGTGGCTGAAAAAAGACCTGTTCTTCTTTGCTTTGGCAGGCGTGATATGATAGCATTGATCTGCTTTTGGAATCCCATATCCAGTAGTCTATCGGCTTCATCTAGAATCAAAATCTGTTCCACCAAAAGAAACCATTTTAAACGGTATAAAATTCAAATGCCATGGGATTTGTGAAACCTGCCATAGAATATCGCATGATAAATCAGGATGAGGATAATATATCTCACAAACATCAACCACAATGAGTTAATTGTAAGAAATTACTAACCACATTAATAATCTTCATACTCTAAGATATTTATTTTTATTTTAGGATAAGATAACAGATTTGCCAAAAAAAAAAAAATTGTTTAAACAAACGTATGAATACGAAAATAAATAGATGCACAAACAAAAGAAACTAAGATAATAAAAAAATAGTCACTTAGTTCATTAACTAGATAAATGATGTATTCGTCATTTGGGCGGGAGGAGGAGGGGAGGGGGGCTTAATTAATATCATAATGCATTCAGTCTTTCAAGATAACAGCTAATTTGAACCCCCTCTCCCTCTGAAAGCCCTCCAAATTGAAGAGAATCGAATATAACCTAAACACCAGCATTTCGATATTATGGCAGGTCTCAGATACCAATGTATCGGTATTCAGAAAACCAACGAGCACATTCCGCATGAAACTTTGATCTAAACAAGATTATGAATTAACTAACCTAAATCACGGATTGCCTTCATATTCGAAATATCCACATTGAACACTAACGATAATTTTTCCCTAATAAACAAAAACAAGGAAAACGAAAGAAAAACCTCCAAGCTGCGGAAATCCAGTGCCTCAAATCGCTCCATAATATCATTCAATCTACCAGGCGTCCCTATCAACAAATTCGCCCCTTCCTCTTCTATTTTAACCATATCAGCTTTCACTTCAGCTCCTCCCACTAAAAGTATCGGCCTCACTTTCGATAATGTCGAAATAAATGGCTCTGCCACCTTAAATATCTGAGATGCCAACTCCCTTGTAGGAGAAATTATCATCCCCATTACCTGCAATTAATCAAAACAACAATATAACCACCAGCTATAAACATAACAAGTATTACCCTTATGCAAATGTTAGAATTGGACAAACAGCCAAAAATCATTAATAAAGAGAATTAGATAAACAAATTAAAGATTATTATGTTGTTATAAACACTCCGTCCACCTCAAATCACATATGAATTGATCAAAAAGTAAGCTATGCATTTGAGTTAATTAGGTACATTGGAGCTAATTAGATACCTGGTGTGGCTTGGGGGGGCCTTGGCGGCGGAGAATCTCGACGAGGGGGATTACAAAGGCTAGGGTTTTCCCGGAGCCAGTGGCGGCGTCCACAGCAACGTCCTTGAAGTTGCATAGCAAGGGTATGGTGGCGGCCTGAACAGGGGTGCAGAACTCGAAACTGGACAAGGTTAGTGTTTCGAGAACCGCTTCGGAGAGTGGAGGGTTTAAGTCGGAGAATCTGGTGGTTGTCAATGCTTTGTTTGGGTTTTCGTCCTCAGCCGACATGTTATTCGCTTTACTCGCCTGCACTCTGCAACAGATTGTTAAATGTAAAATACGGTATTGTCCAATATATATATCCTAATATTATTTATATATATATTTTACTGAAATTATTTTAAAAGAAGTGTTCATGGAAGATGATAATATATAATTATTTTCAATGCTTATATCACGAAATTTGATGGGATTGATTTGTCTTCCAATTTTTTTAAGACTCGGCTTTAGAAGCATATAATTATTTATGCAGATGTTTTATAGTAAAACAAAAAATAAACGAAAAGGCAACGCTATAAGAAACTTACAATATTATTTTGTACAATATTTTAAAACATACTAAATATAAAAGCAATATTTTTTACAATATCCTAAAACATACTAAATATCATTGCAGGTTCTTAGAAATAACACTTTTAAAGAAGATTTCTTTTCATAAATACTGTTTTAAAAAAAAAACATCTTCTTATATATAAATTTAGAACGTGTTGAGTCTAGGGATGGCAATGGGTGAGGGTTGGACCGGGTAGTTACAGACACGGACCTGGCCCGCACACCTGCCCACGGACCCGACCTAGCCCGTGAACAACGACGGGCCCAGCAGGTTCGGCCTGAGACCTGGCCTGTAACGGGGCACAGGATGTCCCGCCTCACCCCTGCGGCCTGCCTTTTTTTTAACCCATATTGTCTATATAACAAATAATCAACCACATATAATCATTAGCACACGAATAAAGACTATGCAACAACCATTATCTTATTTTCATATCCACATTAAAAAATCTGTCTCTTTTTCTCAAATTTTCCCATAATTACTTTTATTTACAACTGAACAGAATTACTGAAGGTCAAGCTCAAGCAATAACTCCTATGACATTAAAAAAAAATCGTGTCTAGAAAAGGCATTTATCACATAATTTAGGTGTGAGCTAGAAGTAAGAACAAATGGACTCAAAGAAATCAATTCACCAGACAGGGTGAGAGACAGGTTGAGAGAGCAACAGGTTACAACAGAATCAGAAGAAAGAACCTCAAACCCATAATATGTTTCCACAAAAATTTACGCTACTTATACAAACACCCCACCATAATATGTTTCCACAAAAATTTACGCTACTTATACAAACACCCCACCAATCACCTCTGGGCCAAACTACTAAAGAAATATCAAAATGAAGAAACAATTGAAGCACCAACACACAAAAAGAAATATACACTTTCAAAGCACTTTAATGTAAAATTAACTTATATATATATATAAATATATATATACTATTTGTGAAAAATCATTTGCATCTATAATTTACTAAAACTATTTTAAAAGAAGTGTTCAAGCCAGATAATAATTAGGGATGGCAATAGGGCCAGGTCGGACCGTGTAGTTACATACCTGGACCTACACCGCACACTTGCCCCCACCGACCCGACCTGGCCCGTGACCCGTGACCCGCGACGGCTTCAACAGGTCGGGTCGCGACCTGGCCTGGTTCAGGGCGGGCCACAAATATGAAAAACAAAAACAGAGTATCAAGTAACTGAACAATGCAGATAGCTTGAATACTAAACAAAAGTCACAACAATCAAACTACGCGGACTCATCAATGAGATTATCCGCATTTTGTCTTATGGAAACTGATATTTTATAATAGAAAATCTAAATCATCAAGCTATTATCTGCATATTGTGATAAAAAAAAGATATTTGATATTTTATGATAGCAAATCTAAACCATGAACCTATTAACCTCGGCAGATGACGTGAAGAACATGCCTAATTTCAATTGAATTTCTAATCAAGCTAATTCATAATCTCCAATGAAAAACCAATTACCTCTGGAGCGAGAGTCGAGTAGGAAGCTGCGACTGAGGCGAGGTTGTGGGGTCGTAAAGCTGCGGCGACGGAAGGAGAATGAGGTGTAGGCGCTGAGGCGAGGCGAGGCGAGGCGAGGCGGGGCGGCTGAGATGGATGAAGAAGAAATGGCGTGAGAAGTGAACTGTTAATGAGAGCTGAAGCGTGAGTGCCGGGATGAAGGAGAACGGGTGGGAATGAGAGGGAACTGTGAACAAAACCCTAATCATAATCATAATCGATTTTACTCTTTAACTTATAGGTTGGATAACATTCCAAGCATTTAAAATGCATTGGGTGGCATGTAAATAAAAGTCGATGAAATGGATGAAACCACGTAAAATTAACAAAATTCACTTCAATATGTCTCTACTTGGTCTAAAATAGACTTAGGAGAAGACAAGATCTCTTTTTTGTAGTTGTCATATCAGCAGGATCCCATCTATTTTTATGTGTATTGGGGAATATATTGGCATACAATTTGTTGGGATTAATCAAAAGTATTGTGAATGTTCTTAACTAATCTTATCCGAAGTTTACTAGGGATTGGGATAAATTCCAAAGATATACTGACATTTAAAAATAATATTACATTTAAAACTATATTTACAAAATATATAAATATAGTTATATATTATAAATAATCTCTTAAAACGAAATTGGAATGATACGAATCACAAATTAAATTTGGTGGTGAACAGAATACGAATCATGAATCGAATAATTGAGTATTCGCTTCGATTCAATTTATTAACAACCCTACATGGTTGGCCCGCTGACGTAGCGAAAGTGTTAACGAACGTAAAAGTTGAGATAGAACTCTCATGTTTTCTTATCAATCAAAATCAACCACGACTTAGGGTCTTAAGTATGACTCCTAATAAAAAACCTACTTACCCTTCTATAAAATCCATATATATAAATTTTGTATCAAATAAAATACTAGAATAATAAATACCATAAATATCAATAAAATAAAAGAAATAAATAATTAAAGAAAAGACGTCAAGCGATCATGCTTGTCCAGAAAAGTCAACGTAATCTCGTCTCCATCATTCTTTCCCTCCAGAGAAAGATTAGCCCTCAAATATGACGCAATCTCGCATCCATAGGTATTATCACCATGGTAAGACACCAAGTGCTCGACATTAAACGCGTTCAATTTCGTATGTCAGACGACACTTTTGTGCAGCTTCCGCTGTTGGGGATACGCCGAGACGATGAAAACTCACGACCTCCAATGGGATCACGCTCGCATGTCGTAGAATTACGCTGGATATCGCAGTCTACCAATAAATCGTCCAGTCCGCCCATTGCTACTTGCCCTGATATTTCACAAACAATTCTTAATGGAGATTCGTGACATCTCTTTCTACCAAAGCCTTCAATTGCGAGCTCAAGTCTCACACATGAACATGTCTCGTATTTGCCCAATAAGCACAAATATGAGGATTTAGGCGTATGTCGTTCAAGTCTCCTACATGAGGGACATTGAGTAACTGCAAAATTAAAATTGCGACGCTCAAACCACCACCGTAGTCCCCATCATTCTCAGCACCATCACTACTTTCAATGTCAATGTCAGAACCATCATTGTCAATCTTGTGGAGCACCCGTTCATGTCTCTTCCCAATATTTAGTAACTTAAATATTCCAATATAATTATAGAAAGACTTTATGCTTGTGTGTCCTGCAACATAATACACTGTATGTGGAAACGCAGTACGCACCAATTCCGACGAATCTTGCAATATATAAAATAAAAACTCAAACAAGACCACCCAATATGAAAAGCATGAAAGGAAATGTAAGCAGAAGGGTCACAATGAAGCTCCTCCGCTTGTTGCTCCCCTCTAGTTTCAAATTTCTCAGGCACATGATCCTCGTAATCCATTGACGTCAAATGATTCTCTTCGTGAAAAATAGGTGGACCCTGATACTCAATCAACCCATGCTCATCAAGATCTCGGCGATTTTTAGGCCCCAAAAAATTCAGGGAGCTCGACCAAGAAGGATGACATCCAACGTCGATCATTGGTGAAGTAACCTCCGTTTCGCACCGCCATGGTACCGAACGACTTTACATTGGAACGTTTTCAAGATCATTGTCATCGAAGAACGATGGAGGTGATCGAGAGGCGGGCGCCTCACGAGAACCCCAACCGCGTCCACCGCGCACCTACCCCAGCTGCCACATAAATTTGTTATGGGCCTTCACAATTTCAAACTCAACATAAATATTGAACATTTTTTTGTAAGATATAATAGATAAAATTACACCATTTAGCTTACATTTTCATTTTGTTTTACATTTACAACGCTATTTTAATTATTTTAAAAATAATAAATTTATATTTTGTAAAATATTTTTTTTAAAGAGCTCGAGAAGGGAAAGTACCAAACTCTTCTGTCCCCAAATTGCCAAATCGTCGTAACCCTAGCCTCCGTTCATTTTTCCCGGTTGCGCCTCCTTCTGTTGTCGTCCGGGTTGTCAGAGGACGGCTCTTCACTGCACAACCATGGTCTGGTCGCAAGGCTCTTCTTCTCCCGTTGTCTACTTAGGTGTGCGGGTGGGTTTTGACAGGTCACTCGGACTTGTATGAAGACCGCGGGATTCCCGGAGTAGGGAAGAATGATGGAGTACTGCGCCAAGAGATGGTGGTGGCTCCATGCGTTATCGTCAGGTTGTGGCGACTCATCTCACCAGGCTCCGAGATTAGTTGTGTTCTTGATCCCTATCCCTTGTTGGGGTTGTTTCGCGACCTCCGGTCACCGGCATCTCGACGTTGCTGGGGTGGTGGGTAGGGTTTCGTATTTTGAGGCTGGGCGGAGAGCGGGTCGCTCATCTGGGCTATGTAGGTCTAGTGGGGCTTTGACGCCATTCGTTCTCTTCCTACCTTGTTCTCTGTTTCAGAGTCCGAGGGAGGCCAACTGTTTCTGGAATTGGCTAGTGGTGTTAGTCGATTTCAGGACGATGTTGGACTGGGCTAGTGTTGTTAGCTGGTTGGAGGGCGATTGTGGCTTCTTACGGCTGGAGAGCGGGTCAATTTGTTTGGATTGATTCGGGACTC
>CACSLK010023397.1:10182730-10195952 GCA_902706635.1 Striga hermonthica
AAAAAAGAAAAGAAAAAAAAAAAACTAACTTGATCTCATGATTTCACTCTCTAAACCGATTCGCTAGTTCATAAAGGGGTTCATCTGCAAGTCCCGAACCATCCCCCGGAGGTCGGAAGCCTCCTCCTTGAGGAAGTCGTTCTCCTGGACGACCCTCTCGTGGGTCTCTCCGAGCCCCCTGAGCCGGTCGGCCAGGCCTCGGTTCTCGTTTTTGAGGCGTACGAGGTGGGCCCACAGCTCGTCCAGGTGCCTCTGCTTCCTCATCCTCGACCGGCGGGCCGACTCGCGGTTCGAGATCATCCTCCTCCGTTTACGCTCGTCTATCAAGTCCTCGTCCGAGGTCGAGTTGTTGCTCGGGTTCGGGTTCGGGCCTGGCCCGAAAGGTTGGTGGCTTGGGAAGTTAGTGAGTAGTTGTGGGTCGTGATTGTTAGTGTAATTGGTGATGGGGAAATTTGTGAGGAAGTTGTTTGAAGGGTCATGTGGTGTGGTGGTATTGGTCAAATAGGTGATGAGTTCTTGGGTGTTGATGTTATTAGATGGGATGATCATGGTTTGACTTTTTGTTTTTGTTTTTGTTTTTGTTTTTTTTAGGGGTTGTGTTTGATTTAATTTGATTTAGAATTGTGTTTGTAAAGGAAAAGAAATAATGTTTGTGTGTGTTTGTTTGTTTTGTGTGTGTGTGTGTGTGTTTGTGTCTTGAGATGGTAGGGTGCATTGTATGAGAGTGAGGGGGTTTTATAAGGATGAGAAATGGTTTGGCCTACTTTTATTTTTATTTTTTTTTTCTTTTTAAGTCCTTAAAATTTAGTCCATGTTTTCATATTAGAAAAATAGTGAAGTTTAATTTGAATAGAGGGTTTCATTTATGGACAAGCAATAAAATAAAGTTCGATTAATTTTACCCGTGTAGAAAGTCTTTTTACCGATAGTAAATAATCACACACACGTTTTTATTAATGAAAAACTTTTACGCGCTGGATTTTAATCACACACAAATGGTGTATTGACACGTGTTCTGCAATAAATATTATTGAACATTGTTAGTACATAAGGTAATGAAATGGAGCTATCCGACAACTCCATAAATGAGTCATTCGATAGCAACATAGAATTTATGGGGTTTATAACGACGTCCTAAAATTTTTAGTCCATGTTTTCATAAAAAAAAATAATAATAATAATTAGTAACTTTAATTTATATAAGGTTTTTTCAAATATGGACAATTGATAAAAAAGAAATACTTACACACATGCATTTTTATGTAGGGATGAAATCAACCAAAATATAATAATCTTGTGAAATAATAATAAAATCAAAGTACACTTTAATTTTCCAATCAATGTTGGTGGCGTTTTCTTAATTCGTTTGAAAAAAACTATCATAAAGCTATCTTTGTGAGAATGGAGTACAATATATTAAATTATTAATGATATTTATGTACCAAGGGATATAATTTTTTAAGATATCATAAAGCCAACTCTAGCTAGCACCACATAACAAAAGTAGGACAATTTTTTTAAGATATTTCGTGTGGATAATATTAGACGAGGAAATGTTTCAAAAAAGGTTAGCGCAGTCATGATCAATAGCTCCTATTAATTTAGCCCCTATTAGACGAGGAAAAATGTACGATTCCGTTACAGAATCATTCCGTCGGAATTTATAATCGTCAGATCAACTATTATTAATGATTACATAATGATTTAACGGTTACAATCACCGACGAAATTGTTCTATAACGAGACCGTAGCATTCTCTATAATATAAAGCGAATTCAAGAATTATTGGACCCTTATTAAAACCAATCATGAATGAGAACTGATGACGAAATCTAAGTCCATTTCTTAAAAGCTACTTATTTTAGTATAATTCTTCTAAAGACGCGAAAAATAGTATTTCCTTTTTTTAATTAAATATTTAGTTCAGGTGACGCGTGTCGCACATAACTTTGGCTACAACGGACATGAAATAAATTTATTTATGTGGCCAATATATGTTGCGTCTTAAACCTAAATTCATATTTATTTTAGTTGTATTGTATCGATTTTGCTATGAAGTCAATAGTCGACTTGAAGTCGACCTTCTATATACATAAAATAAATTATACTATATTAATAAAATTGTATTATTTAATCGATTAGATAAATTATCAATTCAATAAATTATATGCTAGTATTATAACAATTTGAAAATAGGCTAACTATTGGAAAATAGGGTCAAAGTTATATTGTCCATGAATAAATAATGTGGACATGGTAAATTCAATATGGTCCCTATAAATGGATAAAATTGAACACATCTATAGTTTCAAGTTGTTACATTCTTTTTTTTTTGGTACAAGGACCTTTCAATTTTTGAATTCACAGGGTAACCGACTAATTCAGAATCGAGCCGAGTAGGACCACAAGGGCGGCAATACTCTCCCTCAAGAGTTTTTAACACTGCTGCATTCTCAGGGCTCGAATACAAAAACAACTGATTAAGCTGGAAGAGACCCAAACCATCTCATCCAAGCGCTCTTGGGTGTTGTTACATTCTTTCATCATTCAGGTTCCCACTTTATGTTTTTGCCAAACTAATAGGTATGGAATTTAACATATATGAAATTTAATATAATTATTGGTTTGTAGCTGAAAAAATAATGACTAAACAAAATATCAAATACTAACTCAAAATTCAATAGTTAAAAAATCTATCAAAACATAAACTCTTAGGAACATTTCAATATTATAATTACTTTCGGGTGGATATTCCAATAAAAATAAATATTTCTAAGAATTTTAGTTGAAATTTGACGATTCTAACAATTATATTTAGAGTATTAATAATATTGCAAAATAATTAATATATTGTAGATTGTTCTTCTTCTTCTTCTTCATTTTTTTTTTTTTTTTTTTTTTTTTTCAATTGTCTTGTCCTTAATGGAATAAGTACGAGTTGGATAGTTTTGAGTAAATATTCAGTTAGTGATGTCTTCTCCAAATGACAATAGCTCATATTTGTTCTATATTATTCTCTGATTTTCATCATAAGCATTTCCAATTTTGGTCTAAAAATTTGGAATTTAATTTTTGGTCTTGAGTGGACGTATATTTTTTTTGAATTAAAGGCATTATTTGTTGCTTCTTGATAATTTGTATGGTCATATTTTTATGTAGGCATTATTTGTTGCTTCTTGATAATTTGTATGGTCATATTTTTATGTCTTGTTTGATAATCAGTGTTTGAAAACATGTTGAGGCTAAGTGACAGATTCACATGATTCGAGATCCTATGTGACGATATTACATGCTTCATTATTATTTGGCTTGGGTAGATTTTAATTTAATTACAATTCAAAAATAATTAAGTTCGGATGATTCATAATGATAGGATATTATTTATGGTCATGTTATTCATAATATGTTGATTATTTATGGTCATGTTACATGTATTACTTGCATTGTAATATCATTTCTTATTTTAACCATTGAATTGTAAATGTATTGTAAAAGTAAATAACTTTTATATTGTTAACACTTTACATATATAATATATCAAAGTAATCATCTCTCGACGAACTCCGATTTAACATCTATATTGTATGTATAAAAAAAATTTATATTTATCTTTATAACAGTAATAACATCATTTTTTAATTTTACTTAAAAATATAAACCTTTATTTATTAGTATACTTATGTTTCAAGTAGTTATACAATATATGTTAGAAAAATTACTACTCCCTCCTTTTCAAAATAAGTGTCGTTTTGACTTTTTTGATTCATCCATTTTGTTATGTATCTAGACATAAATATGTCTAGATACATAGTAAAATGGATGAATCAAAAAAATCAAAACGACACTTATTTTAAAAATGAGGTAGTATAATATAACATATGTAAGCACACAAGTAACAAGTGTCATTCTAAAATATATAATAATATATCTTTTTGTAAAAAAAGTAATCAAATTTTAAAAATTTAAGAATAAATTTTTCAACAAACACCCAGATAATAATACGCGGGTCATGTACTAGTTATTATGTATTTCAAGGTATATGTAGCATCATTGTCATGATGTCATTTTTTTTTTTATCTGGAATAAACAAATTGTTTATAAGAAGTCATTTAGGATTACTTTTGTGTAAAAGAATGTTGCCAAATCAAATCAGTATTAAGTAATATTCTCTTGATATCTATATCTACTATTATATTAGAATTAAAAAATACCATTGATGTGAGCTTTCGGTTGTTAGGTGATTCCCACTATGAAACATTTTAATTAGTGCAACACCGTGTATTATACGAGTACTTATAAAAAATTATTCTTAAATTTGAAAATTAATGAGAAATTTTGTTTTAAATTTTATTTATTTTTTACCAAAAATATATATTATTATATATTTTATACTAACACTAGTTACTTATGCGACTTACATGTGTTATATTGTAGTAATTTTTTTAACTCATATCATATAACTACTTGAAATATAAATATATTAATTGATAAATAATTTTATTTTTCTAACTAATATTAAAAAATAATTTATTATTGTACTAAAGATAAATATAATTTATTTTTTTATACATCAATATATATGTTAAATCGAAAATTATCAAGAGATGATTAATTTGATATGTTATTGTGTAAAACTGATAAAAAATACCATAGTTATTAACTTTCAAAATACATTATTATTCAACAGTTATAATAAGAAATGATCAAGGAAATAAATAGCTCGCTAAAGTTGCCGCTATTTGAGAAATAACTTTTTTTTGGCAGCGTGCCGCTATTTGTATTCATGTGCAATTTAGCCGCTAAATCCCGCTAAATCTCCGCTATAGCTCCGCTATAGCTACAGTGCCATAAACGTTTTAGTCCGCTATTTAAAACCTTGGAAATGATATTAAAATACAATTAATACATGTAAAATTGACATAAATAATTAATATATTTATGGATAATCCGGACCTAATTATTTTTTGTTTGGAAGTAAATTAAAATCTAAATAAGCCTAATAACAATGAAACATTTAATTTTGTCACATAGAATCTCGAAACATGCGAGCTTGCCACTTAGGCTCAGCAGATTATGAATTAATATATATGGTGATTTTAAATGCATCTTTCAAAAGCTGATGATATGATAATTATGATAATATTAATGCTACAAAACTTAATTATGAACCCTGGATTAGTACTGTATACAATTCCTCCACTATAAATTGAAGAATACGAAGAAAAGAAAAATAATAAAATAAAATATAAATAAAGTCAACGACAGGTGACAAATAGATTAAGGAAACATATCTATATAATTAAACTTGTAAATTTGCAATGATAAATAAATGAATTTTGAAAATTAAGTTTTATCGTAGCTCAATTAGTAATGGTAAATAATAGAGCTTGAATCTCAACTTAAGGAGCTCACTATTTATAAAAAGAGTTGTACTTATTGATACAAAATTTAATCTACAAATCATTGAATTATTTTGGCAAATAAATAAATAAGAGAAAATAGTTCTTTTGTTTCATAAAACAACTTTAATTCTATTTAATTTCCAGCACATCACATACGTACTTCGAAAAATAGCATATTTATGAAAATTTGGTAATAATTTTCCAAGTTTTTATTATTCCTGTTGTCAAACATCATTCCACATATATTAGTGTGTACTATGATTTTGATAGGGAATGTTAGGTTATCATTCGATAGTCCCACATATATTAGGGTGTACTATGATTTTGATAGGGAATGTTAGGTTATCATTTGACAGTCATTTGAAATCAAAATTCATGTATTAAAGCGAGCCGAGCTAAGCTCGAGCTTAGACTGTTTGAGCTCGAGCACTTAACGAGCCGAGCCGAGCCGAGCTTGAGCTTAGGGTGCTTGAGCTCGTGCTCGAGCCCTTAACGAGCCGAATGAGCCGAGCTCAGCTCGTTAGATAAACGAGCCCGAATTGAGCTCGAGCTCTAGATTGTTAAACAAACGAGTCTGAAATTGAGCTCGAGCTCCGCTCGTCTAACACCTATGACGAGCCGAGTTTGAGTCGATCTCGAGTTTTAACGAGTCGAAATATAGAAAATTATATAAAAATTCTCTTTTCGAGCATTATCGAGCCGAGCTCGGCTCATTCACCAATCGAGCTTTAAATGAGCTCAACGAGCTGAATCGAACTTGAGCCTTAACGAGCTGAGCTCGAGGTGAGCCGAGCCGAGCCGAGCCGAGCCAAGCCAGACTAGAATTTAACAGTACGATTGAACTCACTCCGGGGACATCATCAAACTAAACGTACATAATGACCGTAAATACCCTAACAACACATCATACATGCAACAATATTACACAAGACAGTGAAACTATTAATTCAGTTAACTGAACCTCACCCATGTGAATCAAAATAATATATACTGCATATATATGTCTATTTAATATCTTACGGATAAAGGGAATACAGTAATTAACCGATGCCTAGTTTGTTTACGATGATCAGTATAAAACGAACTTCTCCTCTCTGGGATCCTGTTCCATACGTCAATATACTAGTGCAACTAATCAATCCAGACAAACTGTACCGTTGACACTACAACCGTTCGGATGGGGTGTTCAGTTCCATCTAGGTTGTGAACCACAATTCTTGTTTCGCAAGTAACTGATAGAATGATCTTCGGTTCACCCGATGACGACCCACACTATCTAATTGTAAAACAACATAACACAAAACTTTTTTAGCCTAATATGTTTTTCATTCATAAAGAGTAAAAGTGTAATATTGTCCACAACCAAGCTTTCAGTATATAACACTAACACCTTTGCTCGCGAAAATCCAACTTTTGCTCGCGAAATCCACTTTGCTCGCGAGTGCTGATCATTAAATGTGAGTGTTTTAGTTTGTGTTTGTTGTGTAGCTATAAATAGACACTGTGCTATGTAATTTGGGAACCTCCTCATTTTCCAACTTTTAAGTTGGGAAATCCTCTTAATTTTTTTTTTCTTTTTTGTGCTTTGGTTTGGAGGTCTATGACTCAATTTTTCCGACGAAATTTCGGCAACCTTTTTTAATTAAGATTCGAATTTTACGCATTATTTTCTTCCGGGCATGCGATAGGAGAGTAAGTATCTTGCTTAGGGCTTACTACTTCAAGTTTATTTTTCGAATATTGTGTTGATGCTCGATTCTGCTAGGTTTTTGCTTTATTTTCATTGCTTGTTAAATTATGTTAGGATTAAATACGTGCTTATCTAGTGTAAAAAGCTCGTGTTAAAATACCTAGGATCACTTTGCTCGCATGTTTCTTCTTGTTTATTTTTGTTTTATTGAGTTATGGATATTCCGTGAAACCAAAGTTCCGATCTTTCTTCTAATTCTTTCATCTTTCATCCTTTTCTCTTAGTGTCTTAGTTTCATTTTGTGCAATCCAATCCCTTTAAGTGAGTAGAATGTTTAGGGCCTTTTTTTTGTGTGATTTTGACGACTAAGTAGTGAACAAAATTCCGAACAACCTTCTTTTGGGAACGACAGAGTCAGGTAGCTCGGTTACGATATGCCCACAAAAACTACAAATACTCGAGCCCAAACTTGAGTAGAACACTACAAAAAATACTCTTACATTCCAACGGAAATTTTCCGTTGGAATTCTTTATATTTTCCGTTGGAAAAACTATTCCAATGGATATTCCTACGTATAAAAATTCGTGGGAAAAACGGCCGTTGGAATAGCTAAAATTCAACGAAAAATCCCATGGAAATAAATTACTACAACTATTCGAACGGAAAAATTCCGTTGGAATTCCTCAACCATCCAACACCTATTCCAACATAAAATTAAATTTGTTGGAATATTCATTGGAATTTCCAACGGAAATTTTTGCCGTTGGAGTTGAAGTGTTTTCTTGTAGTGGAACTCGATCCCATATTTTACTATAATGAATTTTGAATAAAGAAAATGTGGTTCTAAAGTGATCCAAACTGATATGACTGTAAATATTTTTACTTTATCTCCCAAAAAAAAAAAAAAAAAAAAAANNNTGATAATCAATAAAAGAAAGTAGAAAAACATGCGATCAGTTATTCTGGTGAGGATGAATGACCGCTTGCAATTAGAACCACAAATTTTTTCCTACCCTACACAGTTAAAAATTTTCCCAACCACTAATTATAAATTAAATAAAGTAATGGACGTTGGCTGTGGATCGAATTATATAGAATGCCAAATGTAAATTAGAAAGAATGTTTAATTAAATTAAAATTTTATTTATTTATACCATTTTTTTTTTTTTGGTACAGGGACCTTCCAGTTTC
This sequence comes from Striga hermonthica, assembly GCA_902706635.1. Taxonomy (NCBI): domain Eukaryota; kingdom Viridiplantae; phylum Streptophyta; class Magnoliopsida; order Lamiales; family Orobanchaceae; genus Striga; species Striga hermonthica. The sequence goes on from CACSLK010023397.1 coordinate 10,191,015, forward strand.
CGGATCCACAGTGGAACCGACTAATCCGGAATCGAGCCGGGTAGGACCACAAGGGTGACAAAACTCTCCCTCAAGAGTTTTAACACTGCTGCATTCCCAGGGCTCGAACTCGAGACCACTGGTTAAGCTGGAAGAGACTCAAACCATCTCATCCAAGTGCTCTTGGGTATTTATACCAATTTTTTAAGTTGTGCTAATTATATAGATGATCTACTTTGATGTACGAACTTTGTTTATTTCTATTTGGGTCCCCGTAGCTATCAGCCTATCACGAATTAAGAAATCAACTGCCTGTTTCATGCAAATTGTTGATCTAATAAAATTGCAACTTTGGAGAGTGTTATTGGTTCATTTTTAACAATTTTTAATTTAATGTGTCTCTTTGCTATTGGTGCTCAATGTTTTTGAATTAAAATATATGATTACTTGTAGGAAGAGAAGACACGTCATTATAAAAAATTGTTATATTCCAATGGAAAATCTTATGCTATTCCAATGAAAATTCCAACGGATATGATATTCCAATGGTATAGCTTTCGCTGGAACCATTCCAGCGGAAATATTCCGTTGGAATGTGTTTTTTCACTAAAATTTTAGATAGAATTTGATGATTCTAACGACTATATTTACAACGACTTTTTACAGTAGGAATTTCCGTTGGAATATGCAAATTTCGTTGGAATTTTTATTTCCGCCCCGGTTGGAAAGTCAGGGCCGTTGGAATCGTCAAAATGCAACGGAAATTCCAATAGGAAACTTATTCCAACGGAATATTTTTATTGGAATTTCCATTGGAACCCATTGAAAAATTCCAATAGAAATAATAGTATTGAAATATCCGTTGGAATTGTCGTTGGAATAATTATTTTGAAATAGATTTCCGTTGAAATTTCATCATTTTCTTGTAGTGACATGTGTGTTTGGAAATTTTTGGTTTACAACACAATTAACTTTTATTTTTATTTTCCAAAGTGAAATGCACAATTTCAGGGTCCTCCAGTTTTAGGCTATGTTTGTAAAGAAAAATCTCAAACCAAATTAATTCATATTCAAAATCTAACTCAATTTTAACTCAACCCCACCATCATCAACTAGTACGAATCCCGTGCGATACACGGGTAAGAGATATTCATTAATATTTATAAATTAAAAATGCTCAATAAATAATATTCATAAAATTAAAAATAAAGAATCAATTTGTAATATGATTCACCTATATTAATTTATTTGTAATGTTATATAAAATTTAAATTGTATAAAATTACATAAAACATGTCTATTTGAATACAATGTGGCTAAAAAAAGATCCCATATCCCCAAATTTTGAAAACCTAATTTCCTGTGTTCCTCTTCCGACCTTCTTCTTGTGCGCGCGCCTTCCATAGTCGAACGCCGAGTCAACCGTCGGTGGTCAACATCTCGATTATTTATTTTAGTTATGCAATTAGTCACATTGAACTTTTTATGCTCGACATGTTCTTCGGAATTAATTGGACGTTAGTGTCTATTTAATCCGTTAAGGAAAAATAATTTATTTTAGACGTTAATGTCTATTTAATATATCGAATTATCGAATATTCGTTAGTTATTCGATTTTATTCGATGTATTTATTTTTGAAGCCGTCAAGGTCGCTTTCAGTCCGTTTATGGCTTCTTCAATTTTATTGTTTTTCGATTTAACTAGTAGTTATTAGCGACGTTTGTTAACAATATTTCTTTCAGCCCTGATAAATTTTAATTCGTCCCTTTAGTATTTTAATAGTGACAATCCCGTGCGATGCACGTGGATTTGTAATATAAAATATTTTTGCAAAACTTTATTTTAACACGGTTTTGCTATGGAGCCATCGGATGACTCGACGCATGGAGTCATCCATAGTTATTTACAAATGATGTATTGACATGTGTCCTTCAATAAATGCACATTGGACATGTGTCAGTACATAAAGGTATGGATGGCTCCATAAGAGAGCCCTTTGATGGCTCGTTGATCCGTCTATATTAATATATATAATTTTTAACATATATATTTATTTTTTAATACAAAAAAATAAGAATTTTACATATTTTGGTTCATCATAATACTCAAATATTACTTTATTCAAAAATTTATTTTCGTATAATGTCAATATTATTTGTAACATTATAGAATATTCATTTTTCTATGTAATGGTAAATATTTAATGTATATTAATCAATATTATTTGCTGATTGATCTTGTTAGATTAGAGAATCGGGGCAAGAGAGTGCGGTCCCACCAGATTAAGCGCACCATAAGAGGGTGAGCCTAGGTGCACCATAGTGAGGTTCCATCCCAAAACCAATTGGTGATAGGAGGAGCAACCCACTTGGCTTATATACTAGGCTCATTTTCCCTATAGAATCAATGTGGGACAACTCACAAGTGATACTCCAACACGCCCCTCACTTGTGAGTCCTTCGTAAGCCCAAACCCAGAGCAGGCCGGGTAGAGATAGAGACCCTGGCCGGAGTTGGCCTGACTCTGATACCATGTTAAATTATAGAATCGGGGCAAGAGAGTGTAATCCCACCAGATTAAGCGCACCATAAGAGGGTGAGCCTAGGTGCACCATAGTGAGGTTCTATCCCAAAACCAATTGGTGATAGGAGGAGTAGTCCACTTAGCTTATATACTAGGCTCATTTTCCCTATAGAATCAATGTGGGACAACTCACAAGTGATACTCCAACAGATGTCGATATTTTAGGTACTAATATATTATATATATGTACAAATACTAGCATGCTCTCGTCGTGCGCAGCACGGCCGACCCAATTTAGTTGTTGACATTTAACCTGTTATTATTATGAGTATGAGAATAAAACATTTTTGGTAAAATAGACTGCTTATCAAAATACATCATACAATCATAACATTTTGTTATTATTATGAGTATGAGCATAAAACATTTTGGTAAAATAGACTGCTTATCAAAATACATCATACATTCATACATTTTATTTTTTTGGATTCAAGTAAAAGTTTGTCAAAACATGTTCAAGCAGTCATAACCAACCATTACCAACTACAGAATATAGAAAGTGCTACAAAACACTATGGATAATATATTTCCCACATAATTTCTAAACATATATGTTATGTGAGGATAGATGTTTAAAATTTTGGTATTACTTAAAATAACAAAATATAAAAGGTTTAAGTGTCAATGTTTGGTAGCTTGTGCTATTCAAAAGTTGTAAGCAATGTTTAAATACCGGTATTATCTGATACCGGTGGTCCAACCGGTATCATTACCCTCACCGAGTAAAACGATTTTTTTTTTTTTTTGTAAAAAAAAATATATTTTTATAACATATTTTTATCAATTTATTTATATAAATAAAAAGTTCTACACTTACTTTTAATATAATGAAATTTTTATTTGATTTTAGATAATTTTAGTATTTATTGTAGTTAGTTTTATATATTTTTAAATTAGAATAATAGATTAAGTTAATATTTATTAAAATCGGTAAAAAAGACGGTAAAAACTGTTGAACCGCATACTGGTGGCTCATCCAGTATGATCACTGGTACGAAATTTAAAACATTGACTGTAAGCGATTTTTCTTCAAAGAGCTTGTGTTAGATAATCTTTGTAAATTTTCTACATACGAAATTATTGAAGCTCAACACAGAGGATATAGGTTGATATTGGCATTGGTTTGTAGACAACATTATCATGTTAAATTATTGAAGCTCAACACAGAGGATAATGTTCTCTGTTCTTGGCAAATTAAATTTCAATTGATTTTTTAGAGATAGCTTTTCAACCGCCAATTCATCTTTACTCGAAATCTCTAGAAAGCCTTAATAATATATAGTCCAAGCACGAAACAAAAAGTAATAAATGCATATATATACACACTAATTTATAATTTATGATCCAGTTCACTAAATAAAGTAATGAAAAACTTGAATACAAAAACCATATATCATCCATATAAAGGAAGATGAGCTTATTGTATACACCTATAAAAAGAAGAGCATGTCCAAGCTCGTAAAAACAAAACTACCTCGAAAACACGGTAATAAAGAACTGCTCCAACGGATCTTGCATCATTGCACTGAAAAGTGATAAAACAAAACTGTAAGCCGGTATGTTTTAAACAAGAAGTATAAGATTCACGCACTCTCAAAACAACATCGAGCTCGAAATTTAGCGATAAAAACCAAGTCTTTTCTCTCAACCATTTCATTTACACAAACATCAAATGCCAAACATAATTAACTAAAAAAAAAAAATCTTTACTATTTAAGCCAATTGATTTCTTGAAAACTTACTATCGAAAATGAAAGTAAAAATTTAGACTATCCAAGTGAATCTATGTAAAATAAAAAACACCATGGTCTTTATCCCCTCCCATTCTTGTTTGAACCTCTTCCCCACCTCAAGAACACCAGGGACAGTGTTGATTATAATACATCAGTTTTGTTATGGAGCCATCGGATGGCTCGGCTTATGGAGCAATCCATACTTAATCACCAATAGTGCATTGACAACGTGTCCTACAATAAATACAATTTAGACAGGTGTCACTATATTAAGTGATGGATGACTCCATAAGAAAACAATCCGATGGCTCCATAGAATTTTTGTATAATACATTTCATCTTCAGAGTAGGTCCTGAGCTTTGCGAATTACGGTAAACCAAACTCCAAATGAGCAATAAAATTAGCAATCACAAACCGATACTAATTTGTGCAAAAAAAATTCTATAACATTATTTCTTAACTAAAAAAATGAGCAATAAAAATGATAACAAATAATAATAGACTTTTCTATTTTTTTTTTCTCTAACACAGGCAAGAAGCTTTATATGCAATCCGACAACAAACTCTAGTAGTTAATTTGCAACCCATTGATGCATACGTCACAATATTTGTAACTCAATGAAAAAAAAAAAAAAAAAAAA
>CACSLK010023397.1:10279242-10296951 GCA_902706635.1 Striga hermonthica
GCAACCACAAAACCCACATTTGGGCCCACACAAAGGAGCACAGTCTGAGTTGACTCGGCAGTGTGGAAGAGCTGCTTCGACTGATCCCATCATTTGTGGACCTGCAATTAATCATTATTTTATTATATTACAACGAGCTTTGAAGGGTTGTAATAAAAATTAATTAGAAAACTATATTAAATTTAATTTATTTTTTTTTAAAAAAATATATATTACTATATATTTTAGAATGATATGTGTTACTTATGACTTACATGTGTTATATTATATTAGTTTTTATAACTTATATCATATAACTACTTGAAATATAAATATTTTAGTTGATAAATAATTTTATTTTCTAAATAATTTTATTATTGTTATAAAGATAAATATAAATTATTTTTTTTATACATACAACATGGATGTTAAATCAAAACTCATCAAAAGAAGATTAATTTGATATATTACATATGTAAAACTGATAAAAAATACAAAAGTTATTAACTTTTAAACTATATATACAATTCAATAATTATAATAAGGAATTATATTAAAATGCAGTTAATACATGTAACATGACCATAAATAATCAACATATTTATGGTAATCCGAACCTAATTATTTTTGGTTTAGAATTAAATTAAAATTTACTCAAGCCTAATAACGAAGCATGTAATTTTGCCACATAGGATTCTGAAGCACCAGAAGCAACCATGTAGGTTCAGTGCGTTCTGGATTAATATATAGTGGGATATTAACAAATGTAAATACATAGCTTAGAAAATATACTAGTACGAATCCCGTGCGATGCACGGGTAAGAAATATTTATTAGTATTTATAAATAAAAAATATGCATTAAAAAATATTTTATAAATTAAGAATATTTAATCAATATGTAATACAGTTTACCTATATTAATTTTAAAAAATGTTATACGAAATTTGAATTGTACAAAATTACATAAAATATGTATATTTAAATTAGTACACAACCCTTACAATGCACGTAACTAATAATAAATTATATTATATTTATTTCAAAATAATGTTATTTTAAAAAAATTTATTCAAAAATTCAATTTGACTACAATGTGATTCAATAAAATAAATGTTTTGATAAAATTTTATCATATATTTAAAAATCTATGTGAATAATACGCATAATTATAAAACTTATATTGTTTTATTAACTAAAATGAATTTATTTTCGTATAACCTATCCAAATCAAAAAATTAAAATAGTTGAATTATTTATTAAACCATAAATAATTGAATAATTCATTTGCATCCAAGTTAATATTAGCATAAGTTATGAATATCTACTTATTTGATCTTTACATTTAGAACCTAAATTTGGACTACACAAATAAACTTTTTTTTATATTTCATGTATAATATATATATATATATATATATATATATATATATATATATATATATCTCGCATTTTTTTAGATTTGTTGTCGGTTACCTTATAGTTCAAAATTATCAATTAATCTGTAGAATTAATTACTAGTTATTTAAATTTTATTAACCAATGTTTGTTCAAAGATCATTATAATTTTCTAGAGAAATATATCAATTTGTCGAATTATCATCAATATATTATGGCAAATTATTTTGCGAATATGCTAAATTTTAAGAAGCACATCACCTTGATTTTATAAGAATGTGGTTCATCCACATTTTATTTTACATTCTAATCAACCAATTGAGAGATGAGAAAGAAATATTATTATCATTTTCAAAATATCTAATTATTAATTTTTGTGTTTCTTATTTATATTTTATTATTATTTTTGCTAATTGGCAATATTATGTTTGATCACATTGTGCAAGCAAATAATTTTTTAGATTTAAAGTTGTGAACTTAAGAAATATCTTATGTGGTTCACAATCCATATAAACAATTGACATTTGTCAAAATTTATGTGATAACAACATTTATGCATTGTAAATGCTCTTATTTTGTTTTAAATAATTTCAAATATACTTCTTTCCATTCTAAATAAAATTCATACTATTTAAATTCGAACATTTCGTACCAAAAATAAATCACCTACTTTATACAACAGAACCGGACATTTATTATTAACAACATATTTTCTACGAAAAGATAAAAATGGCTATCGGATACTTAAAATAAAATCATCAACCTTATACCAAAATTGGATTTATTAATTTTGTAACTTTATACTATAACTTAATTAAGTAATTTCTAAAAGTCATTCATACATTTTGTCCAAAATATTTTTTAGCGGCACATAAATGTTATTTATATTTTTGTATTTGGTTATATTGTCTACGAAGAAAAGATAATCTTGCAACTCTACTATGCCAACAAAAAGATGTATGAAAAATAACATAAATATTAATTTATTATGTTTTACTCAATACAGGAAATATAATATAGATATAAAGACTTACGATTAATTTTCTATAATTGCTCAATCAAGTCTATATAATTAAACTAAGGATTTCGAAAGTTTCTATAATACCACTACAAAAAAAACTCTTACATTCCAACGGAAATTTTCCGTTGGAATTCTTCATATTTTTCGTTGAAATAGCTATTCCAACGGATATTCCTACGTATAAAAATTCGTGGGAAAAACGGCCATTGGAATAGCTAAAATCCAACAGAAAATCCTATGGAAATAAATTCCTACAACTATTCCAAGAAAAAATCCGTTGGAATTCTTCAACCATCCAACACTTATTCCAACATAAAATTAAGTTTGTTGAAATATTCATTGGAATTTCCAACGGAAATTTTTGCCGTTGGAATTTTTCGTTGGAATTGAAGTGTGTTTTTTTTGTAGTGTACCCCCATATTTGTTTCCATAAAACTAAATCATCCTAAATTTAAATTCAACTAATAAAGGTAATAACAGTAAATATTTGACTAAAAAAATTATGTACATTAATTACATTAATTTTTATTAATTTACTATTTTTATGCAATAATTAATGAAATTGGCGAGAAAGTGTTTCTAAAAGTGAATTATGTTAATCCTTATTATATATTAATAGACTAGTGCATATCCCGTGCGATGCACGGGTAAATAATATTAAATAATAATTATAAATAAGTATCGAGTTCAAATCACCCAATGAAAGAAGTGGAGAACCACTATTGATCCTCTCTTAAAAGAGCAAGAAAATATATTATAAATTAAAGATAAGGGTAAACGATATTAAATAATAATTATAAATTAACGATGTGGGGTTAGCATGTCATATAATTTACGGTATATCAGTTTATTATAAACTATATAAAATTAGCTTGTTCAAGAGAACATAAGATTTGTATATTTAAACAATTAAAAACTCCTGAAATATTGTATCAACATATGTAAAATTATCTAAAATTTTCTATATTATTATTAAAAGATGTGAAGTCACCTACAACTTTTCTAAACTATTTTGTAAAAAAAAAAAAAATATCTAAAAATATTAAAGTTTACATTTGTAAAGTTTACATTTGTATGAAAAATATTTTCTGAATATGATATGATAAAATATTATAAGCCTAAATAAATATATTATAAAGTTTTTGAAAAAAAATTTACCTAGTATATATAAAATAAATATTGACATGGTGCTGAAAATAATGACGATACTATAAAATTGATTATAGAAGATTTCAAAATTTATTTTTATTATTCTTTTGAGTAATTTGAGTACAAAAATTTTCAAAATTATTATTATTATTCTTTTAAGTAATTTGAGCACAAAAGTTTCAAAAATATTAGTATTTTTTAGTTACTGTGAAAAGAAATTTTGTAGACATAAAATTCCACGCTTTATGTAGATTTATTGAACGGAGACTAAGACAATTTTGAAAAAAAAAATTGTCTATTTTCAAAATTATCCTCTTGATTTTTGAAACAATGCATTTATAATTTGACTTAATTGTTGTAAAATTTTGAAACTTATGGAAAAAAATTAAAGAGATGAATTTCAATTGATTTGAAATTCTTAAACCATTTTGAATTTCGTGCAGATTGAAACCAAAAATATAGAAATTCATTATGATTTTTGTAATTTTCAATAGGTTTGTTAATTTTAAAGCGGCACAAAATCCTTCATTTAAGGATATGGATAGAAGCATGTGATTAGATATTTTTAAAATTCAATTTGAACAAAATCCTTTATAATAGGAAGAAATTTTGAATTAAACCTAATTTTATGGCAACTAAAATGAGAAGGGATTTTGAATTTTAAATTTTCAATTCAAGTTCTAATGAAAATTTTTCGGCAATTAGATTGTTTTGGAATAAAAAACACAATCGAATTTTTTAAAATCGAATTTATAGGTAAGTTGTAAATTTTTTTCGTCTATTTAAAAATATATGTGAATAATAAGTATATTTATAAATCATATAATGTTTCATCAATTAGATATTTTGTTTTTATATGAAATATTCAAATCAAAAAATTGAAGTGGTTGAGTAATTTATTAAACTATGAATAATTGACTATTTCATTTACGTCGTCAAAGTTAATGTTGACTCGTAAGTTATGAATAGTTACTTATTTGACTTATGAATTTGGAACTCGAATTTGGACTACACACTAAATTCCCTTATATATTTGATGTATGAATATATTATATATAAAATCTCGTAATTTTCTAATGTTGTTGTCGGTTACTTTATCGTTCAAATTTATCAACTAATTTTCAAGAATTAAATTACAAATTTTTAATCTTATTGACCAATATTTTTTCAAATCTTATGATAGCATATCAATAAAAATAAATTAAGTAGAATCAAAATAATTGATTGAAAATTTTAATCAATAGATTTAGTTCAATTATTGATTTAACATTAACTTTAATAAAAAATTACGTGTGCATATAAATTATTCGCACTAAATATTTACTAATAACTACCAAATTATTGCTATTGATTTTTTTGGAAGTCAAATATCTCATCTCGTTTTTTTTATATATATACCAAAAATAAGCGAAAGAATCCATATAAATAGAGATTTTTTCCAAACAACTGGGTATTTAGTTAAAACTTCTTTAATTATGGTATTTTAGTATGTAATTAATGATCTTGTTTCTAAATTTATAAAAAGGTTATTCTTTTTATAAAATGATAGATTACTCATGTAAAAAAAAAAGACAAATAACACAATGCTATAATTTTGGAAACATGTGTGAAATTTGTGAAGCTATAATTACGTTTTTTTTTTTTTTTCCAAATCCCTAATTTTAGGCTACATTTAATGCTTGCCAATTTGTTGTTTAAAAAAATTCAAAATACTTCTAAAAATGGCATGCAATTAATGTTGTTAGATTTTCTACTTACTATTTTTAAAAAATGGTAATTCTTTTTATATATATATAGATTTTATAAAATATATTAACTAGTATGGTTGAATACAAATATTTACAAAATATTGCGTATTAATAATTATTATATTAATTTTACATGATTATTATTATTTTATTGTATAATTATTGTTTATATCATGAATGGAAATCAAAATTTATTTTTATCCTATTTTGGAATAAATTTTAAAAGGTAGAAAAAAAATTCATGCATATCAAATGAACCTAAAAATTAAAATTTATAACCATAACATACCTAAACCCTTAGTTATTACTATCATAATGTTTTAATTGAATACACTGAGACTTTTAGAGACTTATTAAAGGTTATTAAAAGTCTCAATTGAATACATGTAAACTTTTTAGAAGTCTTTAAAAGTTCTAATTGAATACACCAGAATTCTAAATGTTTTAAAAAGTCTCTAAAAGTTGAAACTGAATACACCCCCTTAGTTAAATTACCTTGAACAAAAAATTCAAATACGAAAAAATAAAAAGAATTTACAAAAAGAAAAAAAAAAGGAAAAAAATTACACACTCAAGCAGGAGTTTGAAAGAGATCATACCAGTGAAAAGAAGCAAAATTGCAACAAGAAGAAGCCGTATTTGAGATACGTAGTTCATTTCCAATGTAGGAATCAAATAGAAGAATTAAAGGAATATTTTTGTCACAACAAATATATAATAACATGTCAATCTATATTTATTCCTATAAATAATTATCCAATTACGTGATTGATAATTAAAAGATTCAGGAGAACTCAGGATATCATGGATATCTGGTAATGTATCATCACATTAGTGTGGGTGTTGGAGCACAATGGCTGTGAGAGGCTACCACACTACACGTTTAGTCTCGAAATAAAGCCAACTCATGTAGATCGTGCACGTCTGGTATGTTGTTTGATGAAACATTATACTTTGATTGAAATTGCATATATTACAACATTATTTATAACATTTATTATATTTTAAGCAATCACATACAGTTTTTGAGGGATTACATTGAAGGCAAGTATTTGAACCACAACTCCGCAATTATGCAGTTTGGTGACAATTGGTATGACGTCGAAATAATTCATAGACACGGAAAGAAACTCATACAAAATGGTCGCGCACGACAATTCATCAACAACAACATTGTTGTAGGTGATGTTTGCACGTTCTTTCTCCTCCACATCATGAAGTCATAAAATTCAAAGTAAAAATATAGTGAAAGTCTATTATGTAGTGGATCGTGTGCACTTGGGGTTGATGTTGCAAACTATTTGGGATGATGGTACGAACTTGTGTGGATACTGTTGCAAACTTTGTTTTGGATTTTTTTTTCGCTTTTGTTGGCGGTGTTGGGAACTTGGATCTGGTTATTGTTATTTTATGTTTTGGTTGTTAATGGTTTATGTTTATGCTTGTACTTTTGTTTTGTTTTAAAACTTTTATGTATTAGTTTCTGCAACAACATTGATGGCAACAAATGTACAACACGTGAAACATGTAAGACATAATACATATTAACCGATTAACAAATGGAAATCATAACAAAGTCAACCTCGAACAACCAAACAATCCAAACACAAACACAAAGTACTACGAAAATTAGGAGGTGCCTCGAACATAAACATTAAAATAGACCGACTTTGACTAACACACAAGTACGAACATAAAAGAAAATTATACATTGACGGATCTAGTACCCCGACAATTCAAACGTGGCAACCATAGAAGTGGCGAAACATGCAGTGGAGACATAAGTTGCTTCCGGTTCATCGGGACGACTTTTGGAGGAGTTGTAGTTTGTTGGTTGATTGACATATCAATCAGATGACCAGTTTGGCTATGTATGGAATCCATTTTTTTTAGGCCTTTGAACTGCTACCCATATAAAAGGCCGGACTCGGTGGTTGTTTTGTACGTGGGATGTCCGTCCGAACAAGGTACGACACTAACCTACTCCTTGGGACAGACTTTGGAATGTAGTCCACATCTATAATTTGAACAACTTTGTCGCGACCATTTTTTGCATTCGTATTGCCTTCATTCTCACTGTCAGACAAAATATGATACTCGAAAAGAGGTACGTAAGACGACTCCACGTAACACAACTCTACAATTTTTTAGAGAATTCATCGTGAAAATGGAAATTTAGATTACTTTACAGCTGAAACATAGTGTAATGAAGCGAAACATACATCATTAATGAAAACTCACCTTTAGCAACTGATGTCACATGTTGTCGGAAGTATGGTACACGTTGTTCGACTCATCATATTGAACACCATCAATTTGTTTAAGTGATGTAAAAATATTATTTCGTTTGCGTAAAACATCAATACGTTCTATTATATACTCCGATGTGAAACTTTTGCGAAACTATCCAATTGACAGCCCTCGTAGCATCACCTATCCTTTCATTATAATTTTCATAACGAACAAGAAGACCAACAAGTTTCTTCTAAAGCAAATAATTAATTAAAAACTCATCCAGCTTTGGGTCCAATGAAGGTCGTAAAGGTCCAATGAAGGTCGTAAAGATAATTGACCTGCAATATACCAAAGTTGGGTACCATTGCAAAATTTAGAACTGAAAATAAGTTTCTTATTTATTTGTTAAAACCCTAATTTTTCTTTTCCTCTTTGTCTTGTGGATTGCTTTCGTGGAGTGTTTAAATAGGAGAAATTCATACATCAGGTTCAATAATGCATGGTTCAATAATGCATTGACTGATATAGTAGCTTAAGCCCTTTAGTCCAAACAAATCAACTTTGCTGTGGGGTGTGTAGTCATGTAGCCCTTTTGACCAATCAACACAATTTTGCCATGGGGTGTGTAGTCATATAGCCCTTTTGTCTAATCAGCTCAACTTTGCAGTCGTGTAGCCCTTTAGTCCAATAAACACAGCTTTGCAGTGGGGTATGTAGTCGTGTAGCCCTTTTATCCAATCAGCTCATCTGTGCAGTCGGGTGTGCAGTCGTGCTTTTTGTCTAATCGAATCAGCTTTGCAGTCGTAAAGTTCTTTAGTCCAATCAACCAACCTTTGCAGAAAAGCTTAAACCTAGCAATAAACCTGCCTGCAAAAGTTTGTTGCCTCGTAATTAAGATACTCCCTCCTATTCATAATAGGTGTCGTTTTGAGAAGTTGCAAAATTATTAAGAATATTTTTTTAGTCAATAATAACCCTCGTTAATGAGGATAGAGATGAATGTTCTGAAAAAAAATGAAGAGTAAATATGAAATAACATAATGTATTTATTAGTTAGACGAGGATAATAATAAAAAAAATATGTACAAAATATTCAAAATGACATTTATTTTGTTAATAGTTGACAATGCCAAAATGACATTTAAAAAGAATAGGAAGTAGTATTATTTAGTCAAGCACTTGTAAAGGGTGTAATTTTCTCTTACATTTCAAACAAATTAAAATGTTGTAGAAGTAAAACAATTATACCTGAATTATGTGAATGTTTCTTTACAATCAAAATATGGACAGTCTTATTCCAAATTTAAGAAAATAAAACAAATGAAATTATAATGGCAAGCAGCAACAGCAAAGAAAATTTGAAAATAAAGAAATGTAAAGGCAGCAAAAGTACAAAACACATAAACAATAACGAATTAAAAAAATCAATGCATAATTTCTATAATTTATTTCGTTTCTCCATACTATTTTACGGGAAATTACGGTCACGTTACATAACCATATAGATCAACTAGTCACGTTAGAGAACCATATAGATCAACTATACCAACTGTTAAATGATAATCTAAAAGGTTTACAAATCCCAAAATAAATGTTCTTTAACGGGACCGTAACATTTCCCCTATATTACATGAAATATGAAAATCAGAACACCTGGACTCCAATTTGCAAATTTAAATAATTAAGTTAAATTTTTTTAATATAACCAATTAAAATTAAAAAAGACATAAAAGTTGAATAAAATTAAGGGGAAGCAATCAGAGAACTTTGAAGGATATGAAAATTCCTCAATGAAATTCGGATAAAAAATTCCTCGTCATTTTGCTTCGCATCCTCGTAAATCGGAATAATTAACAAAAAAATAAAATAAAATAAAAACATATATATATTTTTGGCAAAACATATTAGAAATTCAATTAACTAAATGAAGATCCAAACAAAATGTTCATACCAAAAAAATGAAATAAAATAAATGAATTAATTTAGCACCGAAAATAACCTAAATCTCGATTTTTTCTTCGCAAATTGGGACTAATACCTGCGAAGGGCTGTTTGGTGCGCAATCATTCTGAGTACATAAAAATCAATATCAATATATTGAAGAAGAAAAAAAATATATATTGAAGAAGAAAGGTTTTTATAAGAGAGTGAGAGCTGAGATTTGCGGCTAGGGTTTTTAAGAACCATTGGTTTGGTTGCTTTTATAGAGATGAGATAATTGATAAGAGGTAAATAAAGCGTTTCTTGTAAAAGGAAAGGCGCTTTTTAGTGAAAACCGATTCCATTAAGAATTTTATTTTCATTCATATAAGTACCAATTAGACATGGGCAAAATCCGGGTCGGGCCTAGGCCAAAGTCGGTTCCAGTCCGTAATCTATCTTAAAAAAAAAATTGAAAATCGTTGGTTTTTACCGAGTCGAGCCGACCCTGCCCATCCTACCGGGTTATATATTGATTAAAATGGTCGACCCTGAACTGACCTGGTGCAATCCGGGCGCAGGCCTTGACATGTGGTCAACGGGTTGGACCGGGCCGAGTTCGTACCGGTTCCGAGTCGGGTTGATGGGCCAAGTGACTCGTGGTCATGTCTAGTACCAATTGTTTTTTTTTTCGATAGCATTTTAATACAATGTCTCGATCCATCTCCCCTTAAAATTACACAGACAAAGAACATCTCCAATGGCTTTTCCATTGCTCTATTTTGTAGCCACATGCACAAATAATTCTATGTGGCATTAGAAAAGTCTAGAAAACTTTCCAGATGTAGAAGTCATTTTAAACAACTAGGATAAATTATATTATATATATTCAATTTATCTCTCTTCTCCATCTCATTACAATTTTACACATCACAAATCATACCACAATTTATACTAACCATTGGATTAATTTCATTTCTCTACGTCATACAAAAAAAATGGACAATGTTCCGTTGGATTCTCTAACAAACAAACATTCTCATAAAAAGAGAAAAGAATTTGAAGACTAGAACCTGGGGAATAACTAACTAATACAATCACTCTCATAAAAGGAGACACCAAATTTGAAAACTATAACTCATACACAGCAAAGACTACCAAACAACTAAACAAAACAAAAACCTATAAGTATAATAATTTTCTTTCATGCTTCTTACAAACCCACCTCTGTCTCCCCAAAGACCCAACACACAAGTCAATTTCCAAAACCAATGACAAACTAAAAACTGCAAATCTAAAGCTCTTAGTTCTGAAAACTTCAGTCCGTACTCGAACGACTAAGCAGATATAATTAGGAGATGAAACTCGAGCCCCAACTACCTCTAGCATAGAGAGACATGACTGTCGTCGTCCCGACGAGTACTGCTGGAGGAGTCCACCGCTGTTCTGAGGAAACAGCCGTCGTCGACCCCAACCCATAGTCGGAACTGGCACCAGCTCATGTCCGATGAGATGAAACGAGCATCAACGGTGGGCTGGGAAGAAGGGGGAACCACGTGCCTTGTATGATTTTTATAGTACAATGTGTATTAAAGCTTGTATTCTCTTCATATGAGTATTCAAATTGATTACAGTCCTTTATATGGACCTACTGAGTTTTATTTACAGGATGATACTTGTATATATCTACAATGTTTTTAGATGTACATGTCTCTTCCGTAAAGAGTCAATTACATGCCGAATGATATCTGTATCTCTAACTAACTATGTTGTTAGCTTCATGTGTTGTCCAACTTTCTATCATTGATGTATAATATTTCTAAATTAGATCTTGTAGATCAGATGCAGAAACTGAAGAACAAGCTTAAATCTAGGAATTATGCATCAAAACCAGAATTAAAAATCTGACAAATACTGCAAACAAATAAATGCATATAATCATGATGTGTGATCCTATTTCTTGAACTCATGAATTTTTATTAGTTTATCACGTCAACGACTTGTGTCATATTGGTTTTGAGCCTTTCTTTTTGTTATGCTTCATGTGTCATGCGGCTTGAATAAGGAAGGTGATGGCTAGTTGGTGATGCTCGTTGGGATTGTGATGGTGGTGAGAGTAAAGAAAGTTGATGATGTTCATTGATATTGTGATCGTGTGTAAATGATTGATTTTTTTTTCGAACTTTTTGCTGACTTATTCGAGAGCCCTTCTTCAAATTTTTACTGTGCAATTTTTGTTGATCATGATCATGTACAAATGAATAATATTTTTTCTTAACTTTTTTCTTTTGTTCTGACTCATTCGAGAGCCCTTCTTCAAGTTTTTACCATGCAATTTTTCATTGATTTTGAAGACGAGTGCATTTTTAGTTTTGTTGGTTCAAGTTCTTGTAGGGTGCACGGTAGAACATTTGCTTGTGCTTCAGAAAAAAATAGATGACTTGAAAAAGGATATATATATATTTTCCATTTTTGAGAAAAATGAAGTTGCAGGTATAGGGGCTTATGATTCTCCAATATCGTGGTGAAAAATCTTGATGAATAAGACTTAGTATTGATTTCCATTGTTGTTATAATGCTAAACATATTTAGTTTTATTTATTTTAATGATTTTGAAATATTTCATACAGATGTTATTAAGGCCATGTTGTTTGTAAATAGGCTATGATTTTGAAATTAAGGTCTATATAAATTTTATTTATGTATAAATTTAGGAGTTACTGGTAAATTAGTTGAAAAAATAAGTTTTAGTAAGAGGGGCATAGTTGGAAAAGTAAGTGACATTTAAATGAAGGACAAAGCAAACAACTTAGGGGGTGTATTTAATTGACTTTTTAGAATATGAAATTTGTTAAGATTTCCAGATTTTGTATAAGGCTTCTTCTTAAAAAGTCTTCATTTATCTTATAGTCTCAAATAAGTTAAATGATTTATTCTCTAATAAGTTAAATACATGATTCCGTATGACTTTTTACAATCCCGATTGAATACCCTTTTAAAAGTCTTTAAAATTTAGTCTTACAAATCTAATTGAATATATCAAGATTTCTAAAGTCTTAAAAAATATTTAGAAATCTTAATTGAAAACACCCTCATTCATGTGTTAATGAGTGGGTTATCACATCCTCAGGGAAAAAAAAAAAAAAAAAANNNNAAAAAAAAAAACATTAGAATGAAATGGATTAATAATGATGGATATGGAATAATTAACAATTGAGATGGTATCAAGCTCAATCAAGAATGACAACCCAACGCACCTTAAAGGACTATAATCTTTGTCTGAAACAAATGTGCAGCTAGACCTGATAGGACCACAACAAGAATTGCCATGAATACACACATCCTCTTATAATTCTCATTCTTGTTCAATCTCTCGACCTCCACCTGTGAAACTAAATTCGAGCTGTCGCTTGTCGAACAAGAAGCCCGAATCTCATCACCATTTGGGATAGCATCCTCGGATAATTTATCCACCTGATTCACATATTTCCAATCACAACAAATTCGAAATGCAATTAACTTTTCAGAAAGATAACCAAATTTTACATTCCATTCCAGCTTCAAGTTGATACACAGTAAAAAGAGCAACTTCATCCACCCTAAAGACTATTTTTATTCAGTAAATTATGCAAAAAAAAGTCCAAATTTAGTTGGGCGTTGTCAACAAAAAAGACAATCACGGAAAAGATACATTTAATTGGCTTTTGCACGAAAAAAAAACGATACACTAAGTTGGGCGTTGTCAACAAAAAAGACAATCACGGAAAAGATACATTTAGTTGGCTTTTGCACGAAAAAAAACGATACACTAAGTGTATCATTTGTGTCTAACTTTATGCCTGACTTAGTGTATCGTTTTTGTAAATTTGTATTTTTTTTCGTGCAAAAAGCCAACTAAGTGTATATTTTCCATGAGGGATAACAAATTGTCTCTTTTGTTGTATCATTTTTGCAGTTTTGCCTTATGGAGACATAAAGGGTATTATTTTGTAAGGTACTTAGAGAGAAACAAGCAAGAAAAACAGAAGCACCTTATCCTGTTCCCTGTCAATCACAGTATGCAAAGCCATCTCCCTTATCCGATCCCTCCTAATAATAACCTCCTTCGCACATGATGCTGTCTCTAGCTCAGTTTCGGTCATAGCATTCGCCGATAACACGACTCGAGAAGTCATAAGCTCCAGTTCCTTAGTAATATTTGAATTAGTCTTGGATGAAATCAAGAACCTACCCTCGTGTTTTACCTCCCCCTTAGCCACCATATGCTCCAGCTCGTCTACCGAAGTCTCCAAGTCCCACATCGCCGAGCACAGCATGTTTTCCTTTTCCTGGCAGGCTTCCGATAATGCCCTCCACCGCTGAAGCTGAATATCAAACTCTCTTAGCTCCTTCTCCAACAACAGGCTCCACTTTTTAGCGTCGCTGTCGTTTGTGCCCTTGAGGAAATCGATCCTCTCCCGGAGCTCGGAGAACATCGGGTCCGTCGACTGGGAGAATTTCTCGTTTATTTGCTCTCTCAAGGCCTCGATTTGTGCTCGAGATTCGGATAAAAATTTCTTCAATTTTTTGAATCCCATCCTCGTAAGTAAATCGGAATGATTAACAAAAAACAGTACTTGATAAATCAATAACAAGCTATTGGGGCTAGGGTTTAAGAAGAAAGGGAGAGCTGAAATTTGGGGGTAGGGTTTTAAGGAACTATTGGGTTTTGGTTGCTTTTATAGAGAAGAAAGAGACGTTGATTAGAGATAAACAATGCGCTTCTTTGCGAGTAAACGGAAAAGTCGCTCTTTACTAAACACCGATTTCCGTAAGAATTTTACTTGCACCGGAGGGTTTTTGTATTTTATAGTAGGAATCTATTAATATATAATAAGGATTAACATAATTTATTTTTACAAAAACTTTCCCGTCAATTTCATTAATTACCTTCTATATAGAGAAATAGCACACATGTGAATCATTAATTGTTGGAAATAATATATTAGTTAAAAAAGGAAATTTTAATTGTTGGAGATAATATATTCGTTAAAATATAAAATGAATTTGTAATTTGCTTTGTCAAATTAAGATTTTGGTTAATCCTTCTATAACACGTTTGTGCGGGCGGAATGCATAGATACAACCTCATGTTATCTATAAAATCTTTATAGATAACATATATGATTTTTTTACTAATTACGATGTAAAAATACTTTTTAATAAAAGTAACATACTTCATAATCTATATCTATTTAGTTATTTTTATTCCTTTAGTTTAAATTTATTTGCTTATAAATATATATATATATATATATATATATATATAATATAATATTATATTGTACTTATATCGGTATTTTATATTAATAATTATCATTTAAACAACAAAAAATCAATTATTCTACTACGTTCCAATATTTTCTTTTGTATAATATTGTTAAATATTAAATTTAACACGTTTTGAATGGAAAGAAATCTGACGTAAATTGAGAATAAGAATCAACAAGATAAATACAAAAATGCACTAATCATGGTATAAAAAAAAGAGTGCTATTATAAAATTGATAAACACAAAGTTTGATCTTTAAGGGAAATCTGATTTGCAGGTTTCTATATACGTATAAATAAATATCATATTTGAACTTTAATATTTTCCTTTTTTTCACATATATTTATGTAATATATACTACTTAAATAATCATTTACAAGTAACAATATATTGTAAAGATTTCATTTCAAAGTTAAACAAGGAAATAAATCAAATCGGTCATAAAACAAAACTAAAATAACAAAATATATAAATAAAAAAATTCACTAATCATGATAACAAATTTTTAAACGTACCACAATATTCCGTTCACTATTTCACTAATCATGTATCTGATTACATTCAAAGTTATTCAAAGAATGGAGTCAAATATATCCATATAAAATAAGAACAAGGTTAAATCATTTTTTGAAAGAATTTCCCGCCAAAATCATTAATGAACTACTAAAAAGGGTAAGTTATATATATTTTTTTAATTTTTTTCAAATAAAAAAAAAACATTAAATGCACTGCCATAATCTCGATTGTTCTTTGTCATACTCGGTTTTTCTTGTAAAAAAATATTTTCGAATTTTGTATTGTGAACATTTTGAATCTAATTTAAATCAATTATTTTAGGGTAATGATTTTGTTGAGTGTATTTTTTCTTCATAGAAATTTTTTAAAACCATCGATTAATAAATTGAAATCTCATTCTAAGTATGGACAGTACATATATTTTCCAAATGATTTTGCATGGAAAAATGATGAGACTTTTAATAATGTATGACTTTTTTCTTGACGAATATTTTATGATTAGTTGACAAATCCTCTATATATCAGAACTTATATTAATAGCCTTCTATTTATAAATTTTATCAAAATAAATACAGTCCGTGCATCGCACGGAGTATGTACTAGTATTTTTTCAAAACTTTATTTTAATAGACCGTTAACAGTTCATATTAATATTAATTATTAATATATATATATATATATATTTATTTTTTAATACAGAAAATATTAATAATTTTACATGTGCATCATAATACTCAAATATTATTTTAATTCAAAAATTTATTCTTATAATACCATTATTATCTATATCACTTATAAAAGTAATATTCTTTTGGTAATTTTTAATGTATATTACTATTATTTATAGATGTAATTAATTTAAAAATATATAAGTAAATTTAATATTTGTTAAGATTGTGATTATAGGTAAGTTAAGATAAAACAAAATGTATCCAGAAAAATCTGATTATGATATTTCCTTTAAATGTTTGAGTTAATTTGAAATTCAACATTCGCAAATTTTCCAAAGAATTTAAAAAAGTTACAAATTGTAGTACAATTTAAAATTTTAGGTGGGATTTTACTTTCTACTTAAAGTAAATCACTATTATCTATATATGTTTACAATTGTAGGTTATCCAATTAAAACGGATAACCTACTTTTCCCTCCCCTTTTTTTTAATTATTTTTTCTATGTTTTACTTATATATCATTTTATTTGTGTTTTTGTAATGAATATTCTATTATTTACTAAAAATTGTACGGCCATGTCTTAAATATTAATATAACTACACTCTATTTGGTAAGTAAAATTATATTTTTTATGTACTCAATATTGTAACGACATATATTCTTTCTTCTAATTTTATATTGTAAATAACCATTGTTCTAAAAATCGGCCTAGGCGGCCTAGGCGCTAGGCGGTGCCCGGGCGCCTGAGCAAATCGGCAGAAAAAATCGGCCAGGCGACGCCTAGGCGCTTCTAGGCGGACTTGGCGAGCTCGGCGGCCAGGCGGTTAGAAGGCGCCTAGGCGGGCATAGGCAGACCTAGGCGCTCCTAGGCGGGCTCGGCGGTAATTTTTCAGTTTTTATTTTTTTATTTATCTTAAAATATTAACTACATTATTTTGTTATCATGTTTTCTTTAAAATATATTAATTTTATTATTTGGATTTAGGTGTGTCGATTTATTATAAGTTGAAGTAATTTTATTTTATAAGTAGTTAAATTAAATAAAAAAATAAGGTATTTAATATTGATTTCTAGGCCCCGCCTAGGCGCTCTAGGCGTTAGGCGCTGGTCGAGCGTCTAGCGGACGCCTAGCGACTTTTAGAACACTGAAAATAACACAGACAACCATGGAGAATAGTTTACTAAGAACATCTCCAATGAAATTTCTATTGCTCTAATTTGTAGCCACATGCAGAAATAATTCTATGTGGCATTGAAAATGTCTAGAAGACTTTCTAGATGTAGAAGTCATTCTAAACAACTAGATAAATAAACACGAATTTGTCAAACAATTCGAACAGTTCACGAACAAGTTCGACTAGATAAACAAACAAACACGAACGTGTCGAACCAATAAACGAACGAACACGAACGAAAATTTTTATTCATTTACTAAACGAACGAACACGAACATATTCGAAAATTAGTCGAACTCGAGCTCGAAAACCTTAAGCACGGTTCAGATCGGTTCGATAATAGCCCTGGCCACTAGATGTCGTATCCTTTGTTTCATTTTAAAAACAGAACTTACGTAAATACCATGAAATAGATAATGAATAATTCTAAAGAAATGAGTCTACAGTACTCATTTCTTTCTCGTTAATTTTCAATCTCCAAAATCAGCCGTAAGTGCTGGTGAAGGAAAATTAACCCAGGAGTACTAAGCGCAAGCCAGCTCATCTCGTTCACCATGAGAAACTGAGAGAGGCAGAGAGAGAGAGAG